>JAADXR010000371.1:0-29941 GCA_023337935.1 Elongisporangium anandrum
CCATCGCTTAATGGTCCTGGGTCGCGGCCCAAGGACGTCGCTGATGTACTCAATCTCGAGGCCGTAAACGTGCAATAGCGACACTGCTCGCCATCTAAAATCAGACGAATACGTCATGGAATTTAGCGGTAGAGACCAACCTCCTGGCTTCTTTGTGGCGAAACTGTCAAACTGGCTATCTGGCATACTTTAGCTCAAAAAGGCTGAATTGCACTTTAGAATTGGGCAATTTGGTAATAGAGGTCTCAAAAGAGCAATGAGATCAGCTATTTCTGACGTTAAAACCGACTTTCGGATTCATTATCTGCGCGATTTTATTCATGTCCCACATCTATTTCCGACTCCAAAAAAAAATTTTGACCATAAAACTGAGTTTTATTAGCGTTTTGAGCCAAAATATCTGAAAGCGGCAATATATCAGAGAGTAAGAAAGTTTAGCACTATTCAAATTCAAATAGCAATCGTAATTCGCTTTTTGTATTCGTCTACAAGATATGCTGCTGCACCGAGCTTTCATCAAACATGTACCAATCAACTTTCAGCTCATGCAAGCCAGATTGTATATATATACACACATTGTGGTAGCTTCTCGGCATCAAATATTCGTATCCGTTCGTGAAGCACATCAGATGGCGCAGACAGACGTCACGATGAAAGCTGGGCTGCCAAAGGCAGTGTATATTTTGCATTACTTGATCAAGAACGCACTTATTCACACACAACTTGATATACAATTCACAACTTGAGCGGTCGTGTCCATGGAAATCGACAGCTTTCACTCCAAATCTTCCGAAAGCTCTTGAGATGGCGCGCCAGACGCAGAGATTGGTGTCTGGCAATGTTCTCGACCACCTCCTTCACGCTCGCCAATTTGACGGATGGCTTGGTCAAGGGCGACAGGGATTGGCGACTGGCCTCGCCAATGATGCTGTCGTTGAGACTTCGACAGCGCGGCTTTCGGCATCCGCACACAATTGGTGTGCCTGCATCCCGCAGATAGCTCTTCCATATAGCCAGACTGGTCCGATCCATGAGTGAGAGGTGGACCGGAACCATCTCAGGCCCTCCTCCATTCGTCATCAGACGCAATTCACGATGAGCGACACGTTCGGCGACGGTAATGCTGGACAGACGCAGCAAAAGCGTTCGCGCACTGACCACACGCTTGTACTTGAACAGCCAGACGTTGGCGTCGGCGCTGAGCACGCCAAAGACCTTGGTCCAACAGCCTGGACGCAGTGCTGGGTCTCTCTGCCAGTACAGCCAGCCACACCAGCAGGCCGACGAGGAAGACGAGGAGCAAGCGGTCGTGGAGGTCGAACGCGATGAGGAATGGCGCATGGCGCGTGCTTTTTGCGAAATGAATCATCGGAAGAGACGGCGTCTGGTCTTCTGTCGTCTCGCTAGTCTTCCACTCCGCCACGCTGGTAGGTATCTCTGCATGCCCAACTGACTGACTGGTAACGGCCTTGACATGCAGCGTGTCCCTTGGGATTTAAAATGCGAAAATGGAAACGGATTGTCACCTGCCGCTTTAAACACGCCTATTCAAAGCGCCCCATTGGCCACGACTCGTGTCCAGAAGAAAACGGCTTGGATTCCATATCAGCCACATTTAACACGCGCTTTAAAGCGCTGCGAGCGTCTCATCATGTCCCACGCTCTCACTCGAGGCGCATTTGCACGCGAAGCTGCTCTTGGCTGCCTCCGTCGCTCTCGTCCATGACGCACGGGACGTCGCCCAGCGCCGACTGGCGTCTCTGGGGCGTCATGTAGTCCACCCCGTACTCCTCCAGCAGGAAATCGATCGGATCGGCCACGGTATCGAACTCCATGTCGTTCAGCTTCACTTGAGCGTACGGCTCGATCTTCTGCGGCCAGACCATGCGGTCGTTCTTGGCCTCTTCCACGTTCCAGAGCGGCGAGAAGTGGTCCGGCACCATGCGATACAGGTCCACGTAGGGCACGCTGAACTCCGTGTACGCGTCGCCCGTGGGGTCGTAGATATGGGCTGCTAGCGGATGCGTGGGCGCCACACACACGCGCAGCACTGTGTCTCGGAAGAGGTGGTAGCCCTTGGCCACTAGCGCTTGCCGCATGGCCGAGATCGAGTGCTCCGGCTGCGGCTGGAAGCCCAGATCCACGTCCTCCGTGAACGGGATGAGCGATCCGTTGCGCACAGCGCCCAGTAGCGTGCCGTAGAGCAGCGCAGGCTTCCAGCCCATGGCCTTGAGCTCGTCGTAGACGTCGATCAGCAGCATGTGCAGCACACTGGCGGAGCACAGCGTCCGGCTGGTCTGGGGCTTGAGCAGCTCCATGCGGTCCGCTCTGTGGCAGAGCTGCTCGTCCGTGCGGCCCAGCAGCGTGGGCAGGCAGTAGGACCAGTGCAGCCAGGGCTGGCTGCTGGCGTCGCACAGATGCCGATGGTGGCCGGCGAACTCCGGTGTGGGCATCGTGAGCTGCGTCTGCTGCAGCTCCGTGTAGAAGGCGTGGCTCGAGTGGTACTCTATGGCCGAGGCGTCCACTGTGTGAGGCACGCAGATGAACTGCTCGGGCGACTGGATGATGCGCACGTCCTCGCTCTCCTGACTCTGCATGAGCATGGAGACGGCGTCCAAATCCACGGCGATGCGCACGGCGTTCACGAGCCACACGACGAACAACGCGCCCGCAGCGGCACGCAACAGCAGCCGCATGTCGCATGCAATGCGCATGAGAGAGCGGACGCTGCAGTCGTGGACCTGAGGCCGCTGAGCTCTGCGCTGCCCATGGCCACGCACGTCCACGCTCATGTGGTCCCGCATGGAGCTTGTATTGGGTACGCATGCATAAGTGATCCATACAAGCATACTCTATATTGGCATGAACATTTGTACGTTAACAATAATGGGAGAACATACAAATATTTGTTTACAAGCATAATGCTGAATATGCGTGGGATTCTTATGATACAGGTTGGTCTAGATAGGATATTGGGATAGATCTACGCCTTGGTGGGCTTTGGCGTACGTGGCTTGGGCGTCATGTAGTCCTCTCCGTACTCCCGCTTGAGGAAGTAGTGCGGATCCGCTACAGTGTCGTACTTCATGCCATGCAGCGTCACCTGGGAGAACGGCTCGATCTTGTCTCTCGCTATCAGCGCATTGGGGTACGCCTCAGCCACGCGCCAGGTCGTCTCGTTCTTCAGCTTCATCTCGTACAGATCCACGTAGGGCGCCTCCATGGCGTCGTCCAGCAGATCCATGCCCGGGTCGTACAGATTGGACGCCAGTGGATGCGTAGGCGCGATGCAGACGCGCCAGATGCCCATGTGGAACATGTGATAGCCCTTCTTGGCCAGCTCCGCTCTCAATGCACGTGGCCGTTCGGTGTCGTTCTGCGTGTAGAAACCGATGTCCGCGTCCTCTGTAAACGGAATGGTCAGGCCTTCGCGTACAGCGCCCAATAGCGTCCCATAGAGCATGGCTGGGTGCATATCCACGTGCTTCATCTCCTCGTAGACCTCGACCATGAGCATGTGCAGAGCGCTGTTGAAGCAGCGAGACGCTGCCGTCTGTGGCCACAGGAGATCGTTGCGGTCTCGGCCGTGGCAGTACGGCACGTCCTTCCGCCCTGTGATGGGCAGACAGTAGTCCCAGTACCGCGCCTTGCCCGTGGCTTTCTCGTCACACAGCGCTGTGGCGTTGCCTCTGAACACGGGCGATGGGTAGTTCACCAGTCCGCTCTTCATCATGTTGTAGAAGCCGTGGTCGCTGCGATACGTGAACGTCTTGGGGTCCAGCGTTTGGGGCGAGCAGGCTTGCGGTCTGCCGCCTTCGCCACGCCATTGGGCTCGCAGTCGCATGGCGCCACGCAGCAGGAATGGCTGGTGGCGGCCAGCCAACAGCAGGCCCTCGACGACCAGTGCCAAGGCCAGGAGCAGGCCCATGAGCACCAGAGAGCGCTTGCCCGAGGGCCGGCGCCATTGGCTGGGCTTCTGCAGCCACCCGGAGAGCGCCATGGGGACTGAGAACGATGCGGTTGTGCGGTCGTGGGCGCGAATGACCGAGTGAGGGACCAGTATGAGACCAGCAAGATCAGTCGATCAGCTGCCCAGCGAAAGCCATGAAGCCGGGCCAATGTGGCGTCGAGACGATAAAAGACGGTCCAGATACGTATTTGAAGGTTCAAAACAAGGTGAGATTGTACTTAGTCAGCTGTATTGAGTTTATCTTAGTATTGTACCTGCTTTTGAGAAATCAGGTGATCGAGACATGAACCCTTGGAAATGTGGCGCTGGGCTCACGAGGCCAAGAAAAAGAACACCAGTGGAGAGGAGGGTTACGCTGCATTGGTTACAGGTTACGGTGGATTCTCACGGGCGTCCCCCTTCTGGACTGAGAATCAAGCGACTTGAACCAGCTGCAAGCTGCTCTGTGTGGCCAGAATGGCGCATTACGCATCGCTGGTGTGTGACTTGGAGCTCATACCCACTCTTCAAGTCCGACCGACCTAATGCAAGCCAAGCATAGTATTGAAGCATAAAGGATTGGGCGGACCTGCTGTATGTGCATGATCTTGGCACCGTCTCATCTCAGATGTGGCGACAGTGACACTGCTACAACTGGGATAAGTTATGTGCTAACAGCAGTTCAGTGCAGTAACACCCTAACGACATGGGGGAGTGGGCCACAGTCGTGCTGCAGAAGGATGGTCGCCAGTCTTTAGGCGCCTGCCTCAGAATGTGTTATCGGTGGTCTGCGGTCTCTTGCTTGGCAATACAGAAGACCACAGTCTTCCATTGAAGACAGTTCGACTAAGGGGGATGGACATCACTCAATGATCTTGCCCCGGCTCAGAATCCATTGAAGGCTGTGTTGATTCCACACAGATCAACGCTGTTTCTCTTGTCAGTATCTGCTTATATCAATAGGCACGTGAGCCTGGAGCCAGCGGAGACTGATCGGTTCGTCCCGACAGCAGCAGCTCGAAGTATTGATACCCAGTCGCCAATCGAGCTCGTCCAGTCAGCAGTCAACGCTTTATAGGCTCGCTTCATCAGCCTTTGCTCCTTGTTGCAATAGCCATCCACACGTCCGGACTTAATGGCCGCGCCAGGAGCGGTCTCCTCCGTGTTGCCAGGCCATAATTGATCTTCAGTCCGTCCATTTCTTGTAGCATGAGCTGCGCATCCACCAGTCGCCTCTCTCTGGCCCATGACATCAGGTTGCGCGAATTAGTGTCCAATACAATTGTAAATAACCTGCTGAAGTGTGGCCGGACAAACGTTCACGTCAGAAATGTCAGTGGGTTCTGGAATCCAGCTTTAATGGGTGACGAGCCTTTGCTTCACTACTGCATTAGGGAGAGCTGCCAAGCGGTGTTACTGATTGCCTTTGCTGACCACTCGCCAGAAGACATGAAGGCCAGACCGGGCGTCTTGCTTAACTAGCTTCAAGGGATGATTCCACACGCCAATCAGCAACACCAGAACACACACGGAACTCTGTTATTGGTTGGATGAACTCCAATATGCATCCAGTGAGGCAACGCACCGCTAGAAAGATCCATCCTGTCAAGTTGGTAATGGTGTCCAAACGCAGCATGAAGTATGCCCGACAATAACTGCCCATTTTAACAAAAGTAGATACTTTACCAAATGAAAATGTTATCAACAATGATAATATGACCTTGTTTTGCGATGGAGACAGACAAATATGACGTACTTTAGCAAAGAGGCTTCCATTTTGTGGCCTCGGCGAAGGTGCCCAGCGGAATGGCCCCAGCGGAACTGCATCCGCCCGTGCTCACTCTTGCGATTCCGCTTTCACACACAAGCGTTCGGTCAAGACAGCACAGTACTCGTCAATTAGTATGGGTGCTGTTCCTGGTCCTGCCCCCGTGATGCGGCGCGTCAGGTCCCGATGGCCGGTGTGGCTTCAAAAGCCAAGCCAATGGCGCTGGCCTTCGAGCAAGCGTCTGCTGGTGTTCATGGGCGTACTGCTGGTGCTGATGCTGGTCTTCGAGGGTGTTTTTCTCGCTGGAGAAACGCAGCCTTTCCTACTGCGTAGCGCTATGCAGCTGCAAGCTCAACTGCGATATCCAACAGACTGCGCCAGCACCGTCCTTCTTGGCCCAACCGGCACCGACAGCCACCATCTGCGGTCCAGCGGCCCCAGCAGCGTCAGTAGCGATTCAAATGAATCTGAGGAGAGCCACAACAGTCCCAGCGCGAATACCAGTACCGAAGGCTTCGCCGACACCGAGCACGACCACAGCAGCCACGAGAACACTGGCACCGAGTCAAGCCCCAGCCCCAGCACCGACTCCGTTACTGTTGATCCTATCAGCCCCATTGAAGCCCAAGTCACGGAGGAACCCTCAGACGATGGCTCTTACAAGTGCTCATCCAAGACGCTGGACCCAAAGGCTATGGAGTACCGCAGCGAGGATGGCTTCTACAGTATGCTACAGAGTGGATTGGCTAAGTACCCTCCGCCGGTGTTCAGAGGCAACGCTACGGCCCTTTGCGACATCGACGCAACAGGCAAGCCTCGGTACTGGGACTATTGTCTGCCGGTCTCAGGCCGGAAGGACGTGCCTTATTGCCACGCGAAGGACCGCAACGACTTGCTCCGGCCACATTCGCCATCTTCTCGCTGTTTCAACAGTGCACTGCACATGCTCATGGTCGAGGTCTACGAGGAGATGAAGCACGTGGATATGCACCCAGCCATGCTCTATGGGACGCTATTGGGCGCCGTGCGTGAAGGCCTGACCATCTCGTTTACGGAAGACGCAGACATCGGCTACAACATGATGGAGGATGAAGAGCGACCACGTACACTAAGAGCGGAGCTGGCCAAGAAAGGCTATCACATGTTCCACATGGGCATCTGGCGCGTCTGCATCGCGCCTACGCATCCACTGGCGTCCAATCTGTACGATCCGACCATGGATCTGCTGGACGACGCCATGGAGGCACCCTACGTGGATCTGTACGAGATGAAGCTGGAGAACGAGACGATGTATCACGTGGCTGAAGCTTCGCCCAATCCTCTGGTGTCCAGAGACAAGATCGAGCCGTTCTCCCAAGTGACGCTGCACGGTATGAAGTACGACACTGTAGCAGATCCGCATTACTTCCTCAAGCGGGAGTACGGAGAGGACTACATGACGCCAAAGCCACGTACGCCCAAGCCCACACAGGCGGCAGTCTCGACATCGGCATCGACTGCTGGTTCTTCAGCGTAGGTCCACAGCAGCACCTATATAATAGTTAACGTGGCGTCTTCCATACTGTATCCTTGTCCAACGTATTAGTCGATTCATGAGCTCTTCATGGCCCTTTCTCCGCTGGTAGATGATGATGGCTACACTACACTTTGGCATGTTGACGTAATCAAATGCTCGTTCAGGATTACGGATGTGCTTTGATGTGTCATCGCTATCCTTTCTTCTGATTCGTTGATTAAATCCGTCATTCTCCTATTTCATTGGCTGAAAATTCCACGTCGGACACTGCCACCATCACTCTCATGCAGGGGTTACCAATCACCCGACGGCTGAAGAGCTCATTTAACGAGAGGAAGCATGAAGGAGGAGCTGCTCAAGTCACTGCAGGATGAGCCCGTGTCCATGGGCGAGTACGTGCCCAGCCCCAGCGCCGGCAAGGAGGGCCAGTGGCTGCTGCACAAGGAGTCCACGCTGTCCGAACTGGACGTGGACGTGGAGCTGGCCACTGCTTCGGCCAAGCGCGAGCACCACGCCGTGAGCACCGTGCTGGGTTCCATGTCCACGCTCACCAACACGATCCTGGGCTCCGGTACGCTGGCCGTGCCCTTCGCCATCGCCAGCAGCGGCTGGCTGCTCGGGAACCTCGTGATGCTGTCGATCGCGCTCATCACGCGCTACTCGGTGTTCCTGCTGCTCTCGGCCAGCGATCTGGCGGGCGCGCACTGCGCCAAGACGTACGAGTCGCTGGGCCACTACACCATGGGCGCCTTCGGCACGCGCCTGGCCGAGTTCACGTTCATCTTCGGTGGCTTCGGCACGCTCGTGAGCTACTTCATCTTCATCACGGACCTCTTCGCCGCCATTTTCGACGTCGCGCCGGCGCACAAGTGGATCGTGACGGTCATCTGCTGGGGCTGCGTCATCCTGCCGCTGTCGCTGAGTCGTCGTCTGGGCAAACTGCGCATGGCGTCTGTGCTGGCGATCCTGTCCATCACGTACGTCGTTGCCTTCGTGTTCGCGGCCTTCCTTGTGGTTGATACGTCCACCACGGTCGACTTCTCGCGCATTCAGGCGGTGCGACTAGAGCCCGGCAGCGTGTACACGGTCACGCTACTGATCGCGGCATTCGCCTGCCACAACACAGCGCTGCCAGTGTACGACGAGCTGCGCGATCGCTCCATCCAGCGTATGAACCGTGCTGTGGCCGGCGCCATCGCCATCGCGTTCGTGTTGTACGAGACCATCGGACTCTTCGGCTACCTCCAGTTTGCGGACGAGACGCGGGACAACATCCTGCTCAACTTCTCGCCGGATTACGTGAGCGCGATCCCGTCGATCCGCGTGCCGCTGCTGGTCGGACGCACGTGCATGGCGCTGGCTCTGCTGCTGACCACGCCTGTGGCCATGTGGCCCTTCCGCTCGTGTCTGCTCAGCGTCTACCTGCGCGTGAAGAACAACGGCGTGCAGACGCCCAGCCACGCCGCCACGACCAAGGAGTACGTCTTGACCACGATCTCCAGCCAGATGCTCATCCTGCTCTGCAGCGTCTTCGTGCCGTCGGTCAAGATCCCGCTGAGCATCGTCGGCTCGGTGTCTGGCTCGCTGCTGATCTTCATCATGCCGTCGCTGTTCTTCCTGCTGCAGTCGCCGCATCCGTTCGTGAGCTGGTCGCACCGAGGCCCGTTGCTCATGCTGGCGGCCGGCGGCTGCGTCGGAGTGCTCGGCTTCTCTCTCACCATGTACAAGATCGTCAAGGAGCATTTCTAATAGAGAAGACCGGTCATAGATCTGTGTGAAATTCCGAGCTATTAATACTATAATACCAGTCTCATTTGCCACGCATGATGATGAACCATGGCGCTTTGCCTGCTGGCGTTGGCTCGCTGTCTTCGTCCTCTCCGTCTTCTTCACGCAGAGCTACGCGTGTCGTGAACCTCCGGGACATCCATCGGCTGATAGAAGAATGCCACGAGAGTCTGCAGAACAACCCGACATGTCTGCATACACGTGCTATTCGTGGCCACGCCTGCATGAAGGCCAAAGTAGGCGGGTCAATTAGGACTTGCTGTTCCTGAGAGTTATACTAACGTGTTGCTTTGTAATTGCTGCTGTAGATGTGGTCGCTCGCGATTCAAGACTTCACAGCCATATTGCAGCAACGACCAGAGGATATCCACTGCCGCTTCAGTCGCGGTATGGCGTTATTCAAGAGTAAACGCATTGAAGAAGCGCAGACTGACTTCTCCACTGTGCTCGCCATCAATCCGCATCACGTGATGGCACGCTACGCTCGGTAAGACGTCGCTCCGTCAAGAGACGGCTATTGAATAGTATGGGAACTTACTCTGTTGCTTGTAGGGCTGGCTGCTTCAACACCGAAGGAGAATTCCACCGCGCAATTCAGGACTACACGATCGCATTGCAGGACGACGAGCAAAAGACTGAAGCCGGTTGCTTCCGCACGAGCTCCAGCAGCAGAGACCGACTGCTGCACCAGCAGACGGATCAAAGGAACCAAGCAGAAATTCACGTGACCCGAGTGCGTGAACGTAGCACGATCGATCTCTCTACGAGCGTAAGTATCAGAGATCACCCAGTACGACCGTCGGCATCACGAGCATCTTCTTTAGCTCCAGCTCCTCCTGCTGGCCTGGCCATTTCAGAGATAACGGTGTCTCCATCTCCAGCCACTTCACGAGCGCAAGACCAATCGTCTGTTGCAATTCCAAGATATGCTCGTGCCGCGATTAAGCCAGTGCGACGCGTTGCGCAAGTGACTGTGAACCTGACTGACTTAGCTCCAGTGTCGTCTCCTGTGTCAACCCTTCAGCCAGACTCAGTAAAGGCAGAAGCTACACCAGTCCCCATGCCTTGTCCAGTGACTGCAGTGAAACATCCAGAGCCAACCAATGCCTTGACACATATGCAGACTCAGCAGCAGGCCAATCGTCCGACTACAGTCACTGCAGCGTCGCGTATGGTGCGCAAAGTCACTGTAGCGCTATGAGTCAATCCCACAACGCAAGGAAACGTGAAATGGCACAAGATCTGGCATTTTGATCCAGTTTAAAGCCTCTTTGGAGTGAGCGACTGGACCAAGAGTGCGATGTAGTCTTCATAGTAAATGCGGCCCGTCTCCGGGTCCTTGGCAACCGCCAGAAATGCTACAAACCCAAGCAGTCCATCAGAGTCCAGTCAACTAGCCCAGATGAACAAGCGATCGAAGTACCTTCGATCTCCTTGTCACGGAACGGTGTGCCCTTGGAGATCAGCAGTTCGCGCATCACGTCGGCGTCCATGTAGCCCTTCTTGTCAGCGTCTAGCACTCGAAAGGCAGCGAGCAATGCCTCATCCGTATCAGGCTCGTACTCGTTGGTGTAGAGCACCTCGAGCATCTTCTTCTCGAAGCGGTCGTAGGTCACGAACGTCGACGGCTCGTCCTCTTGCATCTACAAGGCCACGCGCTTGAGCTACGCCCTCCATACAGAGATTAATGCAACAAACCTCTGGCAGGATCTTCTTGATGATGTCTTTCTCGCTCGGATACGCGCCCAGGAACCGCATGATCGTGCTCACTTCCCTAGACATAGGAGTTGGCTATCAGAGCCACCGAATGCAGTAAGAGGGACCAGTGAGGAAGACGCACTCTTGGATGACGCAGCCCTTCTTGTCCTTGTCGAACATGTCGAACGCAGCACGGATGCGAGCTCTGCGCGCAGCCTCATCGTCCACACCGCTGCGCTGGTTGGCGCTCGCCATCGGTTGCTCTCTGTGACGCTTCAGCCTTCTGGATGAACCTATGCGTGATGTTAGTGTGGCACACACTACATTAGTGTGGGTTCAAAGATACAGCATCATGTCGATGCCACAATGGGCGAGCTTGACGGCCTGGCGTTCGTCTCTGCCGCTCAAGAGGGGCGACTGGCAGACGTCCAGCGAATGCTTCAAGCGGCCAAAGACCTAGAGGGCCGCGCCTCCACTTCCGTCGCAAAAGAGACCGCTCTGGACGCGGCCATAACGTTCGGACATGTGGAAGTGGTGCGATGGCTGCTGCAACAAGGCACGTGGGTCGGTGTAATCAGACTCTGTGACGCATACAAAGCGTTGGGAGCTGACTGGACGAGCGATCGAGATTCTATTGTGCGCATTCTGCATGAGCGCAGAGCGTCCGAAGGCTCGCGCTACGAGCCGTTCCACGACCCAAAGGCGCTGAATCACGCTGCCGAATACGAAGGGGAAGAAGTGCTCAAGCTGATGATCAAGCGCGGGGCTGATGTCAACGCGGAGGAAAAATTCAGCAAGTTGACTCCACTGGTGGCAGCAATCAAAAAGAAGCGAGATTCCGCCGTGCGTGTTCTGCTCAATGCTGGCGCTTTGGTGGACAAGTGTGCATCTCCAGACGCCCATCTAATCGATGGAGAGCCCACGCCATTGATTTATGCTGCGTCTAAAGGCCTTGAAGTGAGTGTGAGGCTGCTTCTCGAGCGTGGAGCCTCCGTCCGCGAGGTCGATGCGGATGGTAAAACAGCGCTCATACGCGCAGCGGGATCTGGCAATGTCCCGTTAATATTGCGACTTTTTAAACGCCGGATCCTGCGCCGATGCACAATCGAGTTCTGGAGAGACGACGTTAATGAATTCTGCGCAAATGTCCCACGATGGAGCCGTCAGACTATTGCTCGAACGTGGAGCTTCTGTCGATTTGGTAGACAACAAGAACTGGACGGCGCTGATGCATGCTGCCAGTCGTGGAAGTATCGACAACGTGAGGCTGCTCTTGCGTGCTGGCTCGCCAATCACTATCGTATCCATTGATGGCAAAACCGCCTTTATTCTTCTCATAGAAGCATCTCAAGAGTTTTGCCGCGTCCAACCAGAAGACATTCAGTTATTTGTTGAACATGGAGAATGTATCAACCAGGCGAACAAAGACGGCTGGACTGCCCTTATGATTGCATCGCACAATGGAAATTGTCAACTTGTCCAAGCGCTGCTCGAGCATGGCGCTTCACCTTATGCTCATACGAATACTGGGGACACGGCTTTGAGTCTCGCTCAGAAGAGAGATCATGGAGAAATTGTCAGTCTATTGTTCGAGTATTCAGAGTCTGTAGCTGATTCACCAATGAGCGATGAATTTTCAAATGATGGAGAGATGGATGGATCGTTATGCTTACTCAGAGCTGCAACAATCGGAGACGAAGCGACCGCTCTTTGTTTGCTCCAAGACAACGTTTCGACTGACAAACAAACGTCGACAGGAGAAACGGCGTTGATGCGTGCTGTGTGGAGTAATCAAGTGCGAATAGTTGGTCTGCTTATTGATTACGGTGCAAGTCTGGATTTAATGGACGATGAGAAATGGTCAGCTCTGATGGTCGCAGCTCATATCGGGAACTTGAAGATCACATGTTTGTTGGCTGAAGCTGGTGCCGCGATTGATTCAATTGGCAAAGACGGCGAAAGCGCGCTAATGCGAGCAGCATCTAAAGGACATGCTGAGATTGTTGCGTTATTGATTGACAAAGGCGCCGCTATTGATTTGGAGAATCATTCAATTATAAGAAATCGTTCGCGGTATGGATGGACAGCTCTTTCCTTCGCAGCAAGTGGCGGATTCGAAAGCGTCGTTAATGTACTGATTGGAGCTGGTGCTGAAATAAACTCGCGTCCAGGAAGCAAAGCAAGTCCGCTAGCATGTGCTGCATCCAATGGCCATGAAACAGTCGTGCGAACGCTAGTCAAATACGGAGCACAAGTAAATGAAGTGGCTCCATTTTACCAGCGACCTAATCCACCGTCTACGGGAAAGGCTCTTGAGTTTGCGTTACGTGGTCATCATCAAAATGTCGCTCGAGTTCTGATTGAATGTGGCACAGACGCGTTTAATAAAATTACAAAAAAAAGTGTCCTGATGTATGCTGCGGAGTTTGATTGCGAAGAAATCATGTCCATGTTGCTTGAAAAAGGTGCTCCCGTTGATCAGTGTGACTTTCGTGGCCAAACGGCGTTAACTCATGCTGCAGAGAATGGACATCAGGAATGTGTTCGGCGCTTGGTTCTGTGTGGCGCCTCTGTTTCCCATCAGAGTCAATACAAGTCGAACGCACTAATGTTAGCTGCTCGAAAAGGCTACGAAGGTTGTGCATTCGAAATCCTTCAATCCGATGCCAAGGTTGATTGGGAGGACATATTTTCAGCATTTATGCTTGCCTGTCAAGAAGGGCAAGAAGGAGTTGTGAAGCTCTTGCTTTCGTGGAATGCCGCAACCGAGTTGGTATCTGATGTGGATCAAACAGGACTGTTTATCGCTGCCAAGAGGGAACATGTTGACAACGCCTTCCAACTGAATCAAGCAAATGCTCTGATTTATGCCAACGGAAGCAAGGGACAATGCGCTCTCTTCGTGGCTGCACAATATGGTCATGAAGTTGTGGTAAAAATACTGCTAGAGAGTGGCGCTTATGTGGATGCTGTCGATATGGAAGGGCGGACACCATTAATGGTTGCGGCAGAAAACGGCTTCGATGGAGTGGTTCGCATTCTTTTGAAGTCTGGAGCGAATATCGATGCGGTGGATCATGAAGAAACCACTGCCATCATGCTGGTAGTTTTGAAAGGGCAGCACGGAATCGTTGGGTTATTACGGGACGAAGGCGCTTCATTGGATACCAGAAACAAGGATGGCTGGTCTGTACTTATGCTAGCTGCTGATTTTGGTGATAATTCAGTCATGCGTGAGTTGTTGGTTGTCCCAAGCCTTTTAAATGAATCGATCGCTTATTATCAAGCTGGTATGCCTCAAGAAATAGACCAGCAAGTGTCGACAATTCAAATTCAAGAGTCGACGTTGATGAGAACAGATTTGCTGGAACTTTGCGATGGAATGAGTGGTGCCTCTGGTATGTGTCGTCAAGTTTCATCAAGGCTTTTAAATATGAAGTTACAATTGAATTCAATGACCAAGATATCGCAAAGAGGGTTGATGAGGTCATTTGTGCCGATGGTCAAGCAATTTCGCATTTTTCTCAATAAATATTCAGGAAAGCCCACTGTCATTCATCTTCTGAGCAGCGAGCAAATCGTGGACACATGCCACTGGATCCATTGTCAACTGGATGAATTCATCAAGGAAAACGATCATTTTGTAAACGCTTGTATCCATAGCGACTGGGAGACGCAATTCAATGAACATCACAAAGCATATAAACTTGACATTGGAAATCGCATGAACATGAATCATCATAGCTTGTTTGACGAATTACAATCGCCAGAGATACAACAGGAAGTACTAATGTTGCTTCTCTTTGAATGCAACACCCGAGTTTCCAAATACACCGAAGAAGAAATGAACATGATCCACTCGGTTTTCCGGCACGTTTCCAGTTTTTCAAGGCTTGGAATTCCATCCGTTCCCTCGTGGTTTGCCCCGCCTCAGGACGTGGACATCAGACAAGAGCTTGCTCGAGGAGCGTATGGATCTGTTCATCTCGGCCGATGGAATGGAGCGGAGGTGGTTGTCAAGTGCGCTTTCCTGTTGGATTCGCACAGTCGAGGGATGTTTATGAGAGAAGTTTATATTTGGCACAAACTCCAGCATCCGAACATCATTCAGCTGTATAAAGCGTGTCACATGGGGGATCCGTTCTTCGTGTGCGAAATCGCTGAGAATGGGACTCTTTCAGACTTTTTGTATCGAAAGCAAGATCCAGTTATTGTGTGGGAGAAGCTGATTGAAGCAGCGCGTGGACTCCAGTACATGCATGAAGATCATAAAGTGGTGCATGGCGATCTCAAGTGCAACAACATTCTCGTGGGTGGCACTCGCTCGTCAGGCAATGGCCCAGCAAAGCTGACGGACTTTGGCCTCAGCTTCAAGGTTTCCTCTGAAAGTGTTGATCTTAATCCTGAAGAAGTTGGTGCCATTCAATGGAAAGCACCGGAAGTGATTGAAGATCGTAAAAATGGGTCGCTTGCTTCGGACGTTTACTCCTTCGGCATGTGCATTTTGGAGGCAGTAAAGGGGGGTCTGCCGTGGGGAAACTATCCAGACGTGACAGTGAAGTACAAATTGAGAGCTAAGATGCTTCCAAGCAGACCAGATCAAGTAAATGATGACCAGTGGGACCTGATCTCGCGACTGTGTGCTTGGGAACCGTCCGAGCGTCCAACGATGAAAGCGGTTGTGGAGACTCTGGAAGAACTAGTGCTCAAACAAAATTCGATCAAGGCCCAATATCAGGACGCCCGCCCTGTGAGCGTGAGTCTGTGCGAATCAGCTGAAGACCCAACCTGTTGCAGAGACACTGGACGAACAGATGAAGTTCCAACTCCAGGACACCCAGCCTCTCTCCGGCTTGAAGCGCTATCTTCTCCACCCTAGCTTACTAGGTGTGTATGTGTATATGTTTATTCTTTCGATGCTAGTGTATCACTTGTTAACGCAAATAGCATTCTAATTTATCCTCATTATAACCACATCATGACTACGCAGAAGTAAGGAAATGGTGTCAGACCAAAGTTTATTCTGTACAACGTGGATTTCGTTGTCACGAGTCCATTCATTATACCAGGTGGTCATGTGTGTTCAATTCATGACTGATGATAAACTAGAGAGAACATTCATTCCTTCTACTTGTAAATGATTCTGCCCTCAAACGACACTGAAACCGTATTGTGTTGTGTTGCCATTGTCTTCGGACGAATCAACTTGACAGTTCTGACTCAGACTCTATGGGTTCAAGACGATCTACATCGCCAGGGCCTGTCTTTGTCACATTAGAGCTATGAATTTGAGTGTCACACACTACATTAGGACAACCGATCGAACTGATTTGCATCAGACTTGACACATCCAATCTGGTGTCTGCATCGAGTTTGACGTGTCGTACACTAATTGGAAAGGAAAGTGGGTGCAAAAGATGATAGACTGGGAGGGATGTCGTTCTCGCTGGCCCGTTGGAGTCAAGGCGTTCGTCTGAGCGGCTCGAGAGGGGCGACTAGCGGACGTTCAGCGCATGCTCAGGGAAGTCCAAGGGCTCAAGGTTTACGATTTCTTGTTTGACGCATTGTCGCACGACACAGCTCTCGAAGCGGCCATCAGGTCCGGCCGTGTGGAAGTGGTGCGATGACTGCTGCGTCAAGGCACGCGTGTCCACGCCATACGACTGACCGAAGCCTACAAAGCGCTCGCTGCGCAGTGGACGAGCGACCAAGACTCCATCGTGCGCATGCTGCATGAGCACAGAGCGTCACGCTACGAGCCATTCCACGACCCAGAGGTGCTGGATTACGCTGTTCAGAGGAACATGGAGACTGTGGTCAAGCTCCTGATCAAGCGCGGCGCCGATCTCAACGCAGAGAGCAGTAAGAGCAGACTCACGCCGCTGATGATAGCAATCGAGCACAAACAAGAAGCGATCGTGCGAGTTTTGCTCGACGCCGGCGCTTTGGTGGACAAGCGCTCAGTGGGAAGTTCCAATGGCGAATCTATTGCTGCTTCTAAAGGCCATGAAGTCAGCGTGAGGCTGTTGCTTCAACGTGGAGCTTCCATCCATATGATCGATGCAAGAGGCGAGACCGCACTCATACACGCCGCCAGATCCGGTGACATCCCATCCGTTGCACTTTTGATAAGGCCGACTCGTTCATCAATGCGCAATACCGCTTTGATGGTGGCGGCTCTCAATCGACGTGAAGAGGCTGTGCGGCGGTTGCTTAAGTGTGGAGCTTCCGTCGATTTTGTGGACAGCAAGAACTAGACGGCGCTGATGCTTGCGTCAATGGCAGCCCAAATCGACATCATGGGCCTACTCGTAAGCGCTGGTTCGTCAGCCGACGTCCAATCCGATGCTGGCGAAACTGCGTTGGTGCTGTTAGCACGGAGTCACGAAATACTTCCCAACCAAGAGCGCGTGCCTGATGCGATCAGGTTGCTTCTTGATCATGGAGCATCCATCGACCATATGAACCCACTGGGCTGGACAGCACTCATGATTGCTGCCCACATTGGAAATGGTTCATTTGTTCATGCGCTGCTCGAACATGGAGCGTCGCTTGCCATTCGAACGATTACCGGAGATACAGCCTTGACTGTTGCCACCACGCTGATGTCATCGACCTATTGCATGATTATCTCGTGTTTGCGGTTGATCCGGTGCCGGTGGATGATGACTATTCAAGTATTGACGACTGGATAACCTTACTTCAAGCGGCAACAGTCGGAAACGATGCTACTGTTCTTCGTTTGCTCCAGGGGCAAGTACTAATTGATAAACCGACGTCGACAGGGGAAATTGTTCTCATGCGTGCTGTGTGGAATCGTCAAGTGCAAATCGTTCGTCGACTGGTCGATCAAGGCGCGAATCTGGATCTTATGGACGATGACCAATGGTCAGCACTATTGATTGCAGCTCACATCGGAAACTCGGAGATCACTCGTCTGCTGGCGGAAGCTGGCGCTGCGATCGATGTGCTTGGAAAAGACGGTAAAAGTGCGCTAATGCGAGCAGCATCGAAAGGGCACACTGACGTTGTCAGAGTCCTGATTGAAAAATGCGCCAACATTAACTTAGCGGAAAAGCCCACTGTTTTTTGATCGAGAGGACGAGTGGACTGCTATCATGTACGCAGCAAGCAGTGGCTTTAAAAGCGAAGTCCAGTTATTGATTGAAGCCGGCGCTGCGATAAACTCCCCTCTCTACGACTCATATATATTTGACAACGGCAATGCGCCGCTTTGGTGTGCTGCAGAAAATGGTCATGAAGCAATTGTGCGAATTCTAATCACACATGGAGCTCAAGTAAATGCTTCGGGGCAAATGTCGTATAGAGCTTATACAGCTTATACAGCTCTAGAAGGCGCATTACGTGGGCGCCACCAAAGCACTGCTCGACTTTTGATCAATAGCGGCGCCAACGTCGTGAAAAACCAAACTGTGCTGACAGGTGCAGCTTATTATGGCTGTGAAGAAATCGTGTCCATGATAGTTCAAGGCGGTACTCCCATTGACGAGTGCAACACTGAGGGGGAAACTGCGTTGATGTGTGCTGCTGTCAAAGGAAACCTTGAATGCCTGCGCTTGCTGCTTCGACACGGCGCCTCCGTCAACCAGCAAGCCCACAACGGGCGAAACGCAGTAATACTTGCTTCGCGAAATGGTCAAGAAGATTCCGTTCTCGAACTGCTTCAGCATGGCACTTCCATTGATACTCAAGACAAGTTCGGCTATACAGCATTAAGTATTGCATCGCAATTAGGCCACGAAGCGGTTGCCAAACTCTTGATTTCATGGAATGCTGCAACGGAGTTGAGATGTCTCAATAATGAAACGGCGTTGATCATGGCTGCCAGGAATGGACATGGTAATATTGTCCGTCAGCTGAGTCAAGGCAGTGCGTTGATAAGTTCTAAAAGAAGCGATGGACGGTGTGCTCTCTCTCTCTGGCTGCAGAATGTGGCCGTGAAGACGTAGTCAAAACACTGTTACAGAGTGGCGCTTGCGTTAACTCTGCTGATGCAAACATTAAAGGTGTTTGTTCTTTTGCATCAGCAGAGTTAACGCAAGCGCGGCTATATTGGATTGGTTCAAATCCTCTTGAGTTCAGGAGCGAATATCAATGCAGCGGATCATGAACAGTCGACAGCTATCATGCTAGCTGTCTTGAAAGGCCATACCAAGGTGGTTGGAATATTACGAGACCATGGGGCTTCGTTTGATATCAGAAACAAGGATGGCTGGTCTGTTCTCATGCTGGCTGCTGATTTTGGAGACAACTCAGTCATCCGTGAACTGCTAATTGGCAGGAGGCTTTTGCATGACTCGGTCATTTATTTGCAAGTTGGGATGCCTCAACAGGATTCACAGACGACAGTGCGGATTCAAAATCATGAAGCGACGTTGTTGACAACATATTTGATGGAGCTCTGTTGTGATATGCTTGGGGCCTCTGCTATCTGTCACCATGTGGCTACGCGGCTCTTTGAAGTGAAAAAGCAAATGAATATCATGACCAAAATCGCGCAAAGGGGCGCACTGAAGCACCTGATGGAGATACAAGAACGCATGCGCATATTCCTCTTGAAATATTCAAGAAAATCCACAGTAATCCATCTTGTGAGTAGCGAGCAAATCGTGGAAACATGTCGAACAATCCATTGTGAATTGGATGCATTCCTATCCGAGCATGGTCTTTCATCAGTCACTTGTATTCATTGTGACTGGGAGAAACAATTCAAAGAAGATGTCAATACGTACAAACTGGACATTGATAGATCCATTCGGATGGACTGGAACCCTATTTTCGAGGAGCTGCGAGCGCTAGAGACACAGCAGGAAGTGCTGGCGCTGCTTCTCTTCGAATGTGACACTCGAAAATCCAAGTATACTGGAAAGGAAATCGACTTGATGCACAGAGTCTTTCGGCATGTTTCCAGTTTATCAAAGCTTGGCATTCCATCGGTCCCTTCGTGGTTTGTGCCGCCTCAGGACGTTGATATTGATCCAGCCTTCGCCAGTGGCTCGTTTGGATCAGTTCACCGCGGCCGATGGAATGGAGCAGACGTGGTTGTGAAATGTGCATTCGTCATGGATTCACAGAGTCGAGGTATGTTCATGAATGAGGTTGAAATATGGCACAAGCTTCAGCATCCGAACGTCATCCAGCTTTACAAAGCATGTCATGTGGGGAATCCGTTCTTTGTCTGTGAGCATGCAGCGAATGGTACGCTATCGGATTTCTTGTTTCGAATAAAAACCCCAGCGAAGACGTGGGAAAAACTGCTTGAAGCAGCTCGTGGTCTTCGGTATCTGCACGAGCAGCACAAAGTGGTGCATGGCGATCTCAAGTGCAACAACATTCTTGTGCGCGGCACTCGCTCGTCAGGGCATGGTCCAGCAAAGCTCACGGACTTTGGACTCAGTTTTAAAGTAGTTTCTCATGGCCATTCTGATCCAATACCTGAAGAAGTCGACGCCATCCAGTGGAAAGCACCTGAGGTGATTGCAGGCAAGACTCGTGGATCGTTCGCTTCGGACGTTTACTCTTTTGGCATGTGCATATTGGAAGCTGTGAAAGAGGGATTGCCCTGGGGAAACTATCCTGATGTGACTGTAAAGCGCAAGTTGCAGCTCAAGCATCTTCCAAGCAGGCCAGATAACGTTACCCGTGCGCAGTGGGAGATGATTTCGCACATGTGCGCGTGGGAACCATCGGATCGCCCAGCTATGAAATACGTTGTTGACGCTCTAGAAGAATATGTGCGGCTGCACAGGAAGACTGCCGTGGCGTAAGAAGACGTAGACCACGCCTTCGTCCAGGCGGTGCCGAATTATGACCGTTTTATCCGAGAAACAGTTCAAGATCAAGTGCAAGGTTTCGTGTGTCGCACCCTAAATTAGGCTCGTAAAAGCATATCAACTTCATTCAACCATGACACGCGACCCCAATACCCAAGCGTTCGTGTGCGCAGCTCGGGAGGGGCGACTAGCGGACGCCCAGCGCATCCTAAACGAGACGGAAGCGCTGGACGTCAATGATCTCGACGAGGATACGTTCGAGACCGCTCTCGATGCGGCCATAACGTCTGGGCGCGTGGAAGTGGTGCGATGGCTGCTGCAACAGGGCGGGAACGCTTTCGATTTGGCCGACTACTGGGTTTCCCTCTCCTCCAGCAGTACCGATTCAGACGCCGAAGACGATCCGGAGCCATCCGCCTCCACGACCAAACTGCTGGCTGATCTGGCGCTGTATGCAGGCTATAAAGCGCTGGTTGCCGACTGGACGAGCGACCGAGATTCCATATTGCGCCTGGTGCATGAGCACAGAGCGTGCATCGGCTCCTGCTACGAGCCATTCCACGACCCAGACGTGCTCATCTACGCGATATCAGAGAGGGACGAAGCCGTCATCAAGCTCTTGATTCAACGCGGCGCCGACCTCAACGCAGAGGGCACGAAACGCAAGTGGACACCTCTGATGGAGGCGCTCAGCTCTAAGCACGAACCGATCGTGCGCATTCTGCTCAACGCCGGCGCTTTGGTCGACAAGCCAGCTATGCGTAATGCGAAGTATCTCTCTGGAGAGCCGACTCCGCTCATGTATGCTGCCTCAAAGGGCCTTGCATTGAGCGTGAGACTGCTGCTGGAGCGCAGAGCCTCAGTCCATAAGGTCGATGCCAAACGTCAGACGGCACTTATGCACGCAGCTACATCAGGCAATACTCAGGTCGTGACGCTGTTGCTCGACGCTGAATCGCCCATCAATGCGCAGTCAAGCTCAGGCCAGAGCGCATTGATGATGGCTGCTCAGGAAAAGCTCATGTTCGAGCGAAAGAATTCTCGCAACGAGACCGTTCGTCTGCTGCGTGAGCGTGGGGCCACCCTCGATTTGGTGGACAGCCGCAACTGGACAGCGCTGATGCATGCGGCCGAAAGAGGGACCGTTGACACCATGATGATGCTCTTGGACGCTGGTTTGCCCGTGAACGTCGAATCCGATGCTGGCGAAACCGCTTTAACGATTTTTGCAGGTCGACAGAGTTACGCTGGATCGTTTTACATTTACGAGCACAAGCTGGTTCCGGAAGTCATAAGCTTATTTATCGAACGTGGTGCGTTAATTAACCACACCAACAACCAGAGCTGGACAGCACTGATGATTGCTGCATATAAAGGTAATGCCCAGATTGTTCGTGTATTGCTGGAGCATGGCGCTTCACTGGATATCCGAAGCGATACCGGAGAGACAGCGCTGAGCCTTGCCCGTAGAAGAGACCACACCGAGGTTATCAGTCGATTGAAGAAGCATGACTCAGTCGATATAGCCATGGACTCTAAGGATAACTGGATATCCTTATTCGAAGCAGCCACAATTGGAGATGATGCGGCAGTTCTTCGTTTGATCCAAGCTGGAGTACCGATCAATAAACAAACACCATCAGGGGAAACGGCATTGATGCGTGCCGTGTGGAATCGTCGTGTTCAAGTTGTTCGTCGACTGATCGAATTCGATGCAAATCTGGATTTAATGGATGATGACAATTGGTCAGCACTGCTGATATCAGCTCATATCGGTGACTCTGAAATCACGCAATTGCTAGTGGAAGCTGGTTCAGAGATCGATTCAATTGGAAAAGATGGCGAAAGTGCGCTAATGCGAGCAGCATCCAAAGGCCACAACGATATTGTCCAAGTATTAATCAGGGAAGGAGCCAGTGTTCACTTAAAAAGCTCGTTTTCTGTTATGACGAGGAAGAAAGGATGGACAGCACTTGTCTACGCGGTACACAGCGGATTCGAAAGCGTTGTTAAGACTCTGATTGAAGCCGGTGCTGGCGTAGACCCATATTCTGCCACCTATGAATTCGGACATGTTCCGTTGATGTTTGCTGCCTATGAACTCGAAGAAGACACTCCGTTGATGTGTGCCGCAAAGCAAGGCCATGCGGACATTGTGCGACTGCTGATCAGCCACGGAGCTCAAGTGAATTTTGCAAAACCAACACTTGACTATTCGTATACAGCTCTGGAAGGTGCGATGTGGCGTCGTCATCAAAATGTCGCTCGGATTTTGATGGTGCACGGCGCAAAAGTCGCCCAGCATAGCGGGTACACTCCGCTGATGTGTGCTGCGAAATATGGCTGCGAAGAAATCATTTCAATGCTACTTCAAGACGGCATTTTCGTTGATGAGAGTGACGTTTCCGGAAAAACTGCGTTAATATATGCTGCTCAGAATGGGCACCACAAGTGTGCTCATTTGCTAGTCCAAGGCGGCGCCAACGTGAACCATCGATCTCGAGACGGCAAGAACGCGTTGATGGCTACTGTTTATTCGGGTAGTCAAGCTTGTGTTCTTGAGTTGCTACAATCTGGAGCTGATATTGATGCCCAAGACGACATGAGATATACAGCATTAATAAATGCATGCCAGTATAAAAAGGAAGCGATTGTCCATATCCTGATATTATGGGGCGCTGCAACTGAGTTGGGATGTTCTAGTCTCAAAAATCAAACGGCACTGATAGTGGCTGCTGAGAGAGGATATGAAAATATACTTCGCCAGTTGATCCAAGCAAATGCTTCGATAAATGCGAGAGGGAGCGATGGACAGTGCGCACTTTCCGTCGCTGCAGAACGTGGTCATCAAAAAGTGGCTAAAATATTGGTAGACAGCGGCGCTTGCGTGAATGCTGCCAATAATAAAGGACGAACGGCGTTGATGTTTTCGGCAGAAAAAGGCTTTGATCAAGTGATTCGCGTTCTTTTGAATGCTGGAGCGGATATTGACGCAGTGGATCATGAACAAACGACAGCTATCATGCTAGCTGTCCTGCAAGGACAGCACGAGACCGTTGGACTCTTACGAGACTGCGGGGCTTCACTTGATACGAGAAACAAGGACGGTTGGTCTGTTCTCATGCTAGCTGCAGATTTTGGGGATAATGTCGTCATGCGTGAATTACTCGTTATCAATAGTCTTTTAAATGACTCGGTTGGATATCTGCAGGCTGGAATATTCCAACATGATCCAGCAGCCGACCAAGCGACAATATCATTCCAATCTCATGGATTTGTGACTCTGACAGCACGTTTGCTTGATCTTTGCAACGGAATGTTTGCAGCCTCTGCTATTTGCCACCGAGTTTGCACACGACTTCATGATATTGAGAAACAGTTAAAATCCATCCCCAAGATCGCACGAAGAGAACCCATAAACCATTTCCAGCTTTTGATCGAGCGAATGCAAATCTTCCTGCTGAAATATGCGAGAAAATTCACTGTGACCCTTCTTGTGAGTAGCACTCAAATCGCGGAGACATGCCGAAGAATTCATCGTGAAGTGGATGCCTTCATGCTGAAATATAACCTGTCGGCTGGCTCTAGCGTTCATTTTAACTGGGAGCAGCAGTTGAATGAAAATATCAGAGTATATAAACTGCACACTGAAGAATCCATTCAAAAGGACCAGAACCTCATTTTCGATGAGCTGCAAGAGCCAGAAGTGCAGCAAGAAGTGCTCATGTTGCTTTTATTTGAAAGCGACATTCGTGTATCCAAATATTCAGAGCAAGAAACGGATTTGATGCACAAGATATTTCGCCACATTTCCAGCTTGTCAAAGCTTGGGGTTCCGTCTGTTCCCTCGTGGTTTATACCGCCTCAAGATGTCGATGTCGATGAAGCATTTACTAGCGGATCGTATGGATCTGTTCATCGCGGTCGATGGAATGGAGCGGAGGTGATTGTCAAGTCTGCGTATCTTCTGGACTTAAATAGTCGCAATATGTTCATGCGGGAGGTCGATATATGGCACAAACTTCAGCATCCAAACGTCATTCAGCTGTACAGAGCGTGTCACGTGGGGAATCCGTTCTTCGTGTGCGAATATGCAGAGAATGGAACGCTATTGGAATTCGTATACCGAACGCAAGATCCTGCCAAGACATGGGAAAAGCTGCTTGAAGCAGCACGTGGACTGCGATATTTACACGAAGACCACAAAGTGGTGCATGGCGACCTCAAGTGCAACAACATTCTTGTCAGCGGCACTCGGTCATCAGGAGACGGACCGGCAAAGTTGACGGATTTTGGGCTCAGCTTCAAGGCTTCGTCCAAGGACAGAGATGCCGTGTCCGAAGTTGTTGGAGCCATTCAGTGGAAGGCTCCGGAAGTTGTTGCAGGCAAGACACGTGGATCACTGGCCTCTGACGTGTACTCGTTTGGCATGTGCATTGTGGAGGCCGTGAAAGGAGGTTTGCCGTGGGGGAACTTTCCAGATACGACCGTGAAGTACAAACTCTTAAAGGCCAAGCAATTTCTGAGCAGGCCTAAGCAAGTAAATGATCTACAGTGGGACTTGATTTCACGAATGTGCGCATGGGAACCGTTAGATCGTCCAAGTATGAAATACGTTGTTGATACACTAGAAGCCTTTGTGTAGCAGCAAGGAAATGTCATCGGTCCAATTGATTGAAAAAAAACTCCACGTGCAACAGCAACAGTGACATATACTATTGCTGAATTCATTCAGCGACCAAGAGAGAAAGTAACAACCTGGTAGGATTTGTGAATTACTGGGACTTGTGTGCTTAGCGTGGCTTGGGAGTCATGTAATTGCTCCGCCCTCTATTTCGAGTATAGGTTGGCCTCTGTGTCGTACAGATTGGACGCCAACAGATGTGTGGGGCGATCAAAACACGCTATATCTCCATCATGGGCCGTTCAAAGCCGATTTTCAGAGGGATGGCATAAACAATGGCTGATTAAAGCTGCAAGCTGGAATTATTAATGCACGGTCCCAGGCTTGCGCATTCGTGGAGCTCGCTGCTTCCGAGATATGGGCGTCATGTAGCTAGCACCGTACTCCCTCTTGAGGAGATCGTGAGGATCAGCTACTGTGTCATACTTCAAACCATGAAGCGTCACTTGGGAGAATGGCTCGATCTTGTCTCTAGAGATTATCGGATTGGGCAAGGCGGCATCCACACTGTGCGTCGTGTCGTTCAGGAGCTTCATCTCGTACAGATCCACGTACGGCGCGTCCCAGGCTCCACGCAGCAGTTCCATGCCTGGGTTGTACAGATTGGAGGCCAATGGATGCGATACAAACGCGCCAGATCTTTTGGTGGAACATGTGATAGCCCTTCGTGGCCAGCGTCTTCTTCAGAGAGTTCACCCCCTCGTAGTCTCCCAGAGCGTTGTATCCTATATTGGCGTCTTCTGTGAACGGGATCGTCAGTCCGTCTCGAATGGCGCCCAGCAGAGTTCCGTACAACAAAGCCGGATGTAGATCCAAGTGCTTCATGTCTTCATACACGTCGACTGTGAGCATGTGCAGCGCACTGTTGAAACACAGTGAGGATGGCGTGAGTGGCTGGAGCAGGTCGTGGCGCTCCTTTCCGTAGCAACTGGACACGTCCTTACGACCGGAAATCGGCAGATAGTAGTCCCACAGGCGAGTCTTGCCCGTAGCCTTCTCGTCACAGAGCGACGTAGTGTCGCCTTGGAACATTAGAGGAGGGAAATTGGTCCAGACGCGTTTCATCATGAAGCGGAACGAGTCTTCACTGCGGTGCTCCACTGTCGCTAGGTCGATCGTCTGAGGCGAGCACTCTCTGAACGGAGCTTTGCCAGTGACTCTCGTGTCGTTGCTTTTGCTGGGGATAGCATTGGTGCTATTGTGGCTTCTGTTGATACCGCTGGGATCTGGACCGACAGTGCTGATACGGAGATACTGATGTATGTCGGTGTCGCTGGGATTGCGTTCGATGGCATGAGCTTCGATAGGACAACGCAGCTCTGCATGCAGCCGCATGGCGTTACGCAATAGGAATGGCTCGCCATAGAGATCTGGTGGGCTGCAAAGATCCTGTCAAATCCTTTCAGCATATTCCAAAACACGGTATAATGATCAGATCTTTGTACTGGATCATGCAGTCAATTTTCCACTTTTGTCAACCGACTGCTGGATCCTATAGGCGCCCCCTTGAGTCTCTGTAGCCAATAGAAGGGCGTCAATAGGGTTCCACGGCCGCTGATTGGCTAATGGAGCCACTTGAAGATCAGTTGACCACCCATTTGGAATTAGATCGCACATATGGATATAACAAAGTATTACTAACTAACTAATCGCTTGGGATCGCTATGACGTCCCAGGCTCCAGAGTCACCGCCTTGGTGGAATCGGACGTGCTAGGCTTGTGTGTGCGCGGGGCTCGTTGCTTCCGAGACCTCGGCGTCATGTAGCCGCGTCCATACTCTCGCTTGAGAAAGTAATGCGGGTCGGCCACCGTGTCGTACTTCCTGCCGTGCAGCGTCACTTGTGAGAACGGAACGATCTTGCCTCTAGGGATCATTGGACTGGGCCACGCTTCATCCACACTGTACGTCGTGGAGTTCTGCAGCCTCATCTCGTACAGATCCACGTAGGGCGCGTCCCAAGCGCCACGCAGGAGCTCCATGGCTGGGTTGTACAGATTGGATGCCAAAGGATGCGTAGGCGCAATGCAAACGCGCCAGATCTTGTAGTAGAACATGTGATAGCCCTTCTTGGCCAGCATCTCCTTCATCGTGTAGAGTCGCTCGTAGTCTCCGAGTGAGTTGAAGCCTATATCCGCGTCCTCCGTGAATGGGATGGTCAGTCCATCGCGCACAGCCCCCAACAAAGTGCCATAGAGGATAGCAGGATGCAGATCCACGAGCTTCATCTCTTCATACACGTCAGCCATGAGCATGTGCAGTGCACTGTTGAAGCAGAGCGAATCTGGAGTGTGGGGTCGAAGCAGATCGTTGCGGTCCTTCGCGTGGCAGTAGGTCTCGTCCTTGTTTCCGGAGATCGGCAGGCAGTAGTCCCATCGCCGAGTCTTGCCCGTCGCCTTCTCGTCACAGAGTGACGTGGCGTCGCCTTGGAACACCGGAGCAGGAAACTGTGCGCTTTGAATCTGACTGTAGAATCCGTCGCCATGGCGTAGCTCCATCGCCTTTACGTCGATCGTCTTGGGCGAGCACTCGTACGATGAATTCACGATCTGCATTTCACTGTTGCGGAGTCCAGATGTCTTTTTGTCGGTGCTGGCTTTCTCGTAATTGCGATTATCAGCATTGGTGCTGGTGCTGTTAGAGCTGGAGGCAGAGACGCTGTCGGTGCTAGGCTTGCGTGTGCGAGGAGCGCGTTGTCTCCGAGACCTGGGCGTCATGTAGCCACGTCCGTATTCTCGCTTGAGAAAGTAATGTGGATCGGCCACAGTATCGTACTTCATGCCATGGAGGGATACTTGAGAGAACGGCTCGATCTTGTCTCTAGCGATCATTGGATTAGGCCAGGCTTCATCCACGCGATACGTCGTCTCGTTCTTGAGCTTCATCTCGTACAGATCCACGTACGGCGCGTCCCAAGCGCCACGCAATAGCTCCATGGCTGGGTTGTACAGATTTGACGCCAACGGGTGAGTTGGAGCGATACAAACGCGCCAGATCTTGTGGTAGAACATGTGATAGCCCTTCTTGGCCAGCTTCCTCTTGAGTTTGTCCATCCGCCACGATTCGCCCTGCGTATTGAATCCGATATCTGCGTCTTCCGTGAATGGAATGGTCAGTCCGTCGCGTACTGCGCCCAATAGAGTTCCGTAGAGAACGGCTGGGCGCACATCCACGAGGTTCATCTCCTCGTAGACTTCGACTATGAGCATGTGCAGCGCACTGTTGAAGCAGAGTGAATCCGGTGTATGGGCTCGCAACAGGTCGTTGCGGTCCTTCGCGTGGCAGTAGGCCTCGTCCTTGCTTCCGGAGATCGGCAGACAGTAGTCCCATTTCCGAGTCTTGCCCGTGGTCTTCTCGTCGCAGAGCTTCATGGCGTCGCCTTGGAACACTGGAGGGGGGAACCGGGCCGATCCATTCTGCAGCATTGAGTAGAAGTCGTTCTCGTTGCGGTATGCGATAGATTGTGTATCTAGCGTTGTGGGAGAACACTCGCTGGAGCTCGGCTGAGCATCGGTTCTGGAGCTAGAATTGGCCTCGGTGTTGGAGCTGTTGCGAATGGTGTTTTCGGTATCATGGTTCATCTTCAGGCTGGCGCTGATGTTCGTAGCATCATTGTCGGTGTTTGGCTCAGTATCGGTGTTCTTCTGCTCTCTATCGTTTCGCTCCACGTCGGTCAAAGAATCGGTGGTGCGGTTGGTGCTGACTCTCTCGAGACTGTTGATACGAAGGTACTGGCGCTCGCTCTCGCTTGAGCTGAGCTGGTTTGTTTCGCTTGAATAGGAGTGCAGCCGCATGGCGCTGCGCATGAGGAACGGCTGGGTCCCGCCGGCGAGGAACACTGCTTCGAAGACGAGCATCAGCACTATCAGCGAGGCTGCGTACAACAGCGAGCGCTTGGTCGACGGCCAGCGCCAGAGACTCGGCTTGTGCAGCCAGGCCGCCCAAAGCCGACACCCGCCAGAGGCATTATCGGTCATATCCGTGAGGATGGAGAACGCTTGCGCGTGGGAGATTAAACTCCAGACTGAGCATAACTCGGCAGCGCCAGCCAGGGCCGTGGCTAAACCGTCGGCTTTTTGCCAAAAAGAACCCCGGGTTCTTTTGTGGGGATCTTTCCATGTCGCTAGCTGTTCATGAGTTACTCACACCAGGTTTGAGACTAAGGTCCCCCCTCCTCGCATCCGTCCAGAAGAGATATGTACCCTGACGTAGCAGCGCCGACAGCAGAGAAAGGAGCCCTGTGACATCTCAACCGTCGCGCGCATGGGTTCGGATTGTTCCACGCAGGTCCTGAGAACGACCGGATCAGCTTCTCGGTCAGGCAAACGCGCTGGGATTTATGGTGGGAACTTGAGGCCTGAACTGCTTTAAAGCTGGGACGATCGTGACGAATGAGCGTTTTTCTTGTAGCCATATGAATCCTTTGATACTTGATATCATATTGGTACTTATACTTCAACAAGAGTAGTCAATACTTAAATGACGTCATCATGAGCCTATATATCAATATCATGGTATTTCGAATGCAATTGATATGGTTTCAATTTCAACTCAACAATTAGAACTGGACAGAACACGAAATAACTCAAGCTCTAAGATGGCGTGGTGGAGTTCCTTCGCCTCAGATCCCCAGTCTTCAAGGGATCAACTGTCCTAGGCTTGCGCGTGCGTGGGGCTCGCTGCTTCCGAGGCTTGGGCGTCATGTAGCTAGCGCCGTATTCTCGAATCAAGAGGTACGCTGGATCC
>JAADXR010000372.1:0-29895 GCA_023337935.1 Elongisporangium anandrum
GCGAGGTCAGCGAAGAAGTCGAGACTGAGGAAGTCACCACCGTGGTGACGACGACCGAAGTGGAGACGACGACGACTGAAGTGACGGACGAAACGGAGCAAGTGGACGTGACTACTGCCGTGTCTACCGAGTCTGTGGATACTATGGGTGATACTCAAATTGGAAATGCACATGAAAAGAAGAAATCAAGTTCTCACGTGGGTACGAAACACAACAAGGTGGACTTTTCCTATTTGGATGGTAAGCACCACCCTACTGGTGCTCATTCGGGTGAGCTATTGAAGTCAAAGGAAACTGTCGAAAACCACCCAGCTCGAGGGTACGGTAAAACCGCTGGTGGTGAAGGAGTACAACGTTCCAAAACCAGCGATTTCCGTGAAATTCATCACGGAAAGGCAGTACCGGGTGCTCACCAATTGTCTGGAAAAACAGATACGGTGATTGATCATGAAACATTGCGCCAGAAACCTCAGCACAAGGTTATTTCGGAAGGTAATCATGGCCATATCGGCTCTGCTTTGCATCGAGAAACCAAGGGCCATTCGAAGCCGACTAATGGAGCCAGAACTACTCATTCAAGTAGTTCTTCTGTTTCAAAGTCATCTACTGGCGCACCGAAGCAAGAAACGCAGGAACTTTCGTGGTCCGCAGTTGCGTCAAGCAGCACGGATAAAACATCGTCGAAGCCTAAAAGCAACGTGACTGCGAAGGTGAAGGCGAAGACCGTCCAGGACGTCACGGACGAAGAACCCATCACCAAGGCCACTGTCGAGACTAGCCATCATGCTGCTGATGAAACTGCCAGCAAGCATGTGCATGCTGACTCTGCTCATGAAGAAAAAAGTGACAGAATCACTAAGACGACGACGACTTCCTCTTCTTCGACCGGTATGAGTGCGACGCAACTGCCGGAGCAAAAGGTGACAACGAATGTGAAGACTTCAAAGTCTGGAGATGTCACAACGGAAGTCACAACAACGGAGACTGTGGCGCATGAATCAGCACCGGACAACTCCATTGTTGTTGTTCGAACGGTCACGACTATTACCCGCACTATCCAAGCCAATGGATCGGTGCAAGTGCACACATCGACTTCTCGCCACGTCGAAAAATCGTCTACGTTGAATGCCACCAGTTCAAGCTCTTCGTCTGTGGTCGAAGGAACGAGCGCAAAGCGCGAGAAAACTGAAGTCCGTGAATCAAAGGCTCAAACTGGGGCTCCGAGCTCGTCAAAACAAACTCAAAAATCATCGAGTGCGAAGACCACAAAGAAAGAAACGATCTCGAAGACAGATGAGGCCAAGGGATTCACGAGCTCCGCATTCACTGAGAAGAACTTGGATGGTGCTGAGGCTGTTGACGAAAAGCACAAGAAGCAGGTTTCGAAAACGACTACGACTTCCACGACAACGAAAAAGTCTGGCCCGGCTAAATCCAGTGAGAAAATGACCACGACCACTGACAGCGAAGAAGTTATCACTTCGTCAAGCGATGTTGTTGATACTGCAAACACTTCTTCATCTGGTGGCAAGAAGCGCAAATCCAAGCAGAAACAGAAGCAAGCTTCTACAAGTGCAGAATCGGAGCAGTCGAGCGGTGCGACTGAGTCAATCGAGCAAAAGGAAACGATTGCTTCAGCTACACACAAGGAAAAGCGTGTCGCTGCTGCTTGGAGCGAAGCAACTATCGGAGCTGACGACGTCGTGGGAAAATACGCTCTGCAAGGCGTACAGCCTGTGACCATCGCTTTTGAAGACTTAAGCTCAATTGTTGTTGTCTCCGAAAAGTCCGACTCGGCGTGCAAGAACGTGACTGGTTTCGCCTCGCCTGGTACGATCACGGTGTTTATGGGCTTTTCGCGTGTTGGAATGACCTCGGTCATGGACACGCTCACTGGGCGACAGAATGCCGCGAGCGGAAAGGTGCTGTTGAATGGACATTTGGCCACCAGCCAGGTGCTCCGTCGACACATTGGCTACTGCGAGCGAATCAGCATGCACTGGGAGACGTCAACGGTGCGAGAAGTGCTCACGATGAGCGTGCTTTTGCGCCAATCAACCGACATGACGACTGGCCAAAAGATTGCGCTCGCTGAAGACTGGATGCGTCTGCTGCAGCTGCACACGCTGGCTGATAAATTGATCCGCGAACTCTCGGCTGAGCAATTGGTGCGCGTCAAGATCGGAGCGGAACTTGTCGCTGGCCACAGTGTACTCGTGTTGGACGAGCCAATGTGGGGCCTTGATGATGCCTCTGCGCTCTTGATCATGGAACTTTTGCGGCGAATTGCGACAACTGGACGCACGGTGATTCTCACTGACCGCCAGCCTTCGACCAGAATCTTCTACCAGTTCGATCGCTTGGTTCTGCTGACGCACTCGGGCGAGCTTGCGTTCAACGGAGACATCGGTGCAGACGCTCAGCATATGATCCGACACTTCCATTCCAGCGCAGGCGTGAAGAAGTTCACTACAGGCGCGAACCCAGCGACGTGGGTGCTGGAATGCGTCAACTCGCAGGCGACGCACAACAGTAAGCACGGCGTCAAGTTCGTCAAGCACTACAACCAGAGCGAGCTCAAGCGCACGATGACGCTCCAAATGAACCGCCATGGCGTGCTGCGCCCATCGCGCGATCTGCCAGCGCTGACATGCGATGGAGCTGTTCGTACAGGCAGCTACATGCAGCTTTCTCTGCTGCTGCAGCGCTTTGTCTACTCGTACTGGCGCTTGACGTCGTATATGTGGGCCCGCTTCACGATCGGTATGCTGCTGCTCGTGTGGATCGTCAAGTTCCTGACTTTGCAATCGAGCGAGTTTGACACGTACGACGCGGTGAACGGCGGGTTTTGGCTGATCGCCATCACGACGTTCCTCATGGGCACGGTCTCCTTCGGCAGTGTTGTGCCGGCAGCGTTACACGAATCCTCCCGATTCGAGCGCGAACAGCACCTGGCCATGTACCAGCCGCTTTGGTATTCAATTGGAGCTACATTTGCAGATGCCTCGGTCGCGTTCACGAGCTCGTTCGTGTACACGTTCATCCTGTTCGTCGTGGCCGGCTTTGCGGAATGGTCTGGCTACTTGCTCTTCTGGTTCTGCCTCTCGAGCTTCGTATTGTTGCAGATCTGCTTCGGACGCCTTACTGCTTACGTGACGCGCAAGTGGAGCATGGCACTCATCATTGGCGGTGGACTCAGTCTGCTGGCCATGCTGCAGTGGTCGTCGCAGCGGGCGTCGGAGATCTTCTCGTATGGCTACGCCATCGCGAACCTTTCGGCGATCGTGTTCAACAGCAGTCAGCGACTTCGCTTCGCCCCGGCTGCGTTGAGCCGAACACCCCTGACTCCTCCACTCATGTGCTGGGTGGAGAGCTGGCTGAACATCTACGACATGTGCCCGCGCCGTGTCGTTGATGTGAGCGTCAAGTCTTATGTTGCTGCGGCCCTCGGAGCGACGGAAGACATCGTCATCTACACGATCGGATTCTTCCTGGTCTTCGTCGCGGTGCTTCGCGTCATCACGGCATTCGCTTTGCGTCTGCGCAAGTAGACACAAGCCACTAATTGCATAATACATGTTGCATATTGATGCATTCTCATTCTCAATGGTTGCATTCAATGTTTATTCCTATTGAAGCTAATCTGACTCACGCAGCTCACGATTCCTCTTCGCTGTGCCTACGACAGCAGGAAGCTCGTGTTGGAGTAGTCTTCGACAAGAGGATTGTATCTATTCAGAGTCCCAAGTCAGCAAGCATCCAATGTATCCATTCAGCAGCAATTAAGGCTTGATCCTTACCCAGTCATAGTCTTCGTGTGCTGAATGCTCGCAAACTCCTTCATGAATGCTGCCGACTTGACCACCGAGACCTATGAGATCACAACGGATGTAAGTGAAACGCCATGTGCCATCTACCTCTGGTATATACATGCTCTACCTCTTCTGGCTTGCGTGCCTGCGTGGAGCAGTACGCCTTCTTGAGGCGAGCAAAGTCCGTGGCAAAGAAGATATCAGCAATGCCGCCCTGCACGAGGTACGTATCGTGGTCCTGCGTGGTTCCTGTGCGTCCATAGCCATTGTTAGTGATCAGACCAATATAGAGGCAGACTCCTAGTCGCACCTGTGGTCTTGGAGGCAACAACGGGAGCGTTGCCTGCGCAGAGCGTGCCGACCGAAGTCGCGGTCGGGCTGAGCGGGTGGTCCAGCACCTTGATCGGCGACTTTGGGTCGAGATTCGGCGCCGGCAGCGCATCGAAGTCGGCAGCGATCAGGTGGTGCTTGGGGAACGACATGCGCAGCGTGTTGAGCAGCTGCATGGAGCCCGTGGGGATGAACGCTGAGTGAAGTTCCTGGTCGTCCTTGCCAAACAGCTTGCGCACTTTGCGTGCGAGCGCCGAGTTGATCTTGTACTGCACGCTGAGCGGCAGGTCGCAACCAAAGTACTTGAGCGTCTGGCGCACCAAGTGGTCCTCCACGGGGCGGAGCGCCTCATTCAGCTGGAGCGCATGGCCGTCGCTCTCGCCCAGCTGCACGAGTGTCTCGTACCATTTGCCGTTCTGCAGCGTGACCTTGTCGTGCGGCAGATTGTCCAGCACCTCCATGGCCAAAAAGAAGCACGCGCGGCTCACGGGCGCGTGCGTGTCCGTGTAGGTCAGGATGTCCGTGTTAATGACCTCGCACTGCACCGGATGCTCGTGCATCACGCGCTGCCGCTGGCGCTCGGCCATGACCGGACTGATCTCGATCAGCGTGTACTTGGTCGTGGCGTACACGTCGGGCGCAAAGTCCTGCAGCAACAGGCCTTCAGTATCAGACTCTCAAGGCAGCAGCAGAGCAGTCGAATGGCAGAACGCACCCGCAGGTAGTTGAGGATATGCAGCGCATTGGTGCCGGCCCCGCCGCCGATCTCAAAGATCTCGAGCGGGTCGTTCGCGGGACGGAAGGGCGAGTGCAGCATGTACTTGGCGATCGCCTGCGAGTAGTAGGGCGCGAAGACCTCCACGGGCGTGAGCCAGGCCTCGCGCTTGACCTCATACAGCTTGGCCACAGCGCTGCGGTAGTCGCGCTCGCCCAGCAGGCTGGTGAACGGCAGCGGGTCCGTCGGCGCGTGCAGCACCTCCCGTTCGGGCGTGTTGAAATACCCGTCTTCCGCCGCGTACAGCGCGCCGTAGATGAACTCGCGCGTGAGCACGCCCGCAGGCGCGTCCGTGGAGAAGGCGCGCGCCGCATCCGCTGCCAGGAGCAGTCGCTGCTGCGGTCGCGACGCCACGCGGCGCAATCCGCTTCGAGCAGCTCCCCGCATCATAATGGTGGGGTTTGGATTGGTGACGGGTCGACGGGTTTGTCCATCAACGACCCATCAACCGGGAGCTCTTGAGACCCGTGGGCCATCTCGGATCAAGAAGCAAGGGGGATACCATGTCCAAGGCGTGCACGCTGGAGAACGGCGTGCTGAACCTCGCGGTGCTGCGCGAGGACTCGCGGCGCGAGCTGTTCTCGATCCTGGACTCGATCGGCAAGGACATCTGCTTCGTGCTGGACCCGGAGCTGAACGGCCCGCTGAACCACGTGCTCGTGGACGGCACGGCCGTGCTCAAGGACCACGGCGTGAAGGACTTCCACGCCTTCGGCAAGAGCATCAAGACCTCGTGCGAGTTCGTGCTCTTCCTCGTGCGACCGTCCGTGCGCTCCATGCGCTACGTGTCCAAGTACGTGCGCGAGCTGGCGGCCGAGACCAGCGGCTCGAAGAAGCGCTTCCACCTGTACTTCGTGAGCCGCCGCACGCTCGTGTGCGACGAGATGCTCAAGAAGGAAGGCGTGTTCGGGTCGCTGTCCATCGGCGAGTACAAGCTGGACCTGATCCCGTTCGACGACGACGTGCTCACGCTCGAGCTCGAGCCGTGCTTCCGCGAGCTGTACGTGGACACGGACAAGACCAACCTGCACACGATCGCGGCCTCGATCGTCAAGCTGCAGACGCTCTTCGGCATGATCCCGAACGTCAAGTACAAGGGCTCGATGGCGAAGACCATCTTCCAGATGATGATGCACTTCAAGCGCGAGCAGGAGGTCGCCGGCAACCCCATCGGCGTCTTGGACCCGGAGATCGACACCATGATCCTGCTGGACCGGAACGTGGACCTGGTCACGCCCATGTGCACGCCACTGACGTACGAGGGCCTGCTGGACGAGATCCTGGGCATCACGCACGGCTTCATCACCGTGGACGCCGAGCTCATCGCCGACGAGGACGCGCCGGCCAGCGCCAACGGCGAGAAGAAGCAGGTCTCGGTGCCGCTCAACTCGAACGACAAGCTGTACGCCGACGTGCGCGACTTCCACGTCGAGCGGCTGGGCATGAACCTGCAGCAGCAGGCGCGCGACATCCGCGAGCGGTACGACGAGTTCCGCAAGAACCGCGACGCGTCCATCAGCGAGATCCGCGAGTTCGTCAAGCGCATCCCGGGGCTCAAGCAGAACTTCCAGTCGCTGCAGCAGCACATCAACCTGGCCGAGCTCATCAAGCGCACGACTGAGAGCAAGGCCTTCCGCGACCTCAAGGTGGCCGAGCACACGATGCTCATGGGCGAGACCATCTTCGACCAGATGGAGGAGCGCATCGGGTCGCAGGAGCCCGTGCTGAGCATCCTGCGGCAGCTCTGTCTCCAGTCCGTCACCAGCGGCGGCATCAAGGCCAAGAACTACGACTTCATCCGCCGAGAGCTCGTGCAGACGTACGGCATCGAGATCCTGCTGGCGCTCAACAACCTCGAGAAGGCCGGCTTCCTGCGTCGTCGGGACACGCTCTGGAACGACACGAGCGGCTTTGCGCTCGCGCGTAAGTCGTTCCGTCTGATTAACGAGGACGTCGACCCGCGGAACCCGCGCGACATCGCGTACGTGAGCCAGAGCCACGCGCCCGGGTACGCGCCGCTGTCCGTGCGCATTGTCGAGAGCGCGCTCAAGCCCAAGGGCTGGCAGAGCATGCAGGAGACCATGCGTCAGCTGCCGGGCCCGTCGGCCGAGATCTCGCAGGTGCCGCCTCCGACGTCGGCTGACGACGCGCACGCGGCCGGCGCGGCGTCCAAGATGGACACCTTTGGCGCCGTGGAGCGCAAGGTGGTGCTCGTGTACTACCTGGGCGGCGTGACGTACATGGAGATCGCAGCGCTGCGCCACATTTCCCGCCAGCCTGACTGTAAGTGTGATTGATGATGCGGGAGCCTTGGAGCTGTAGAACTGACTGAGTGAATGCTGTTTAGGTCCGTACGATATCATTGTGGCCACCACCAAGATCGTGAATGGCGACACGCTGCTCAAGTCGTGTTTTGACAAGGAAGTGCTGCAGTTCCTCAAGCTCTAGGGATTCTAAAGTGGATTAATGGTTTGTCTGTCTACTGCGCGTCCTCTCTCTCTCTCTCTTGTCTGCTGTTGTAGGCTGCTGTAGCTGTCTACTGGTTGGTCTGGTTGCTCTCCGTTGCTTCTGATCGCCTCCGCGTCATGCGGCCGATGTAGATGCCGTCGCTGAGGAACTCGGTGCACGTTTTGCCGTCTGTCGAGACGATTTCGATGTCGAAAGACCGCGACGCGCTCTGGAAAAAGCGGATCTCCCGTCTGCGATTCTCCATTGAGCGCCAGTCAGTCAGTCAGTCAGGCTCCAGGGTCACAAGGCCGTCATCAGTCCAGGAGACTTACTCTCGCAGTCGCTGCTTGTAGGCAAAGAAGACCACGGGGCTGCGCTCGTTACGAGTCAGTGCTAACAGCGTGGTCAACAGGTTGGCATACTGGGACTCCTCATAGAAGCAATCCGAGCACAGCACGACGTCAACGTCAGCGCTTCTACCCAGTGCCAGCGCTGCCTCCGATCCCCTGTTGCATGACAATGGTGAGCTGCTGTGTCCTGCATCAAAAAGCCAATGCAGCCAACCAACCAGCAGCAGATCTGGGTCTGCAGACGATCGCTCGTGACCAGATCCTTCACAGTCGCGTGCTGCTTGGCGGCCAGTTCCACGTTGCGTGACGTGAGCGGCACGACCGAAGGCAGATCCGTCAGCAGCAGCGACGCGACCAGAGCCTCGGCTGCCAGTGCGAGGCCCAAGGCGCCTGTGCCTGCGCCCAGCTCCAGCACGCGTTTCTGGCGCAGCAGAGCGGGCGATCGCTGGCAGAAATCCAGCAGCGCACGCGTCTAGAGACAAGAGACACGCTTGGATCAGGCTGCTCTGCTCCGTGGCCTCGGCGATGCAACCAACGTACGCAGTTCCAGACGACGCCGGCGACTCCGTGCTGCGCGAGATCCTGCTGGATGGTGAGCTGCCTCGTTGGCTCGCCTGTCAATGGCACGCTGGTCTCTGCCGCGCTCGCTCGGATGTAGTCGATGCCAAGTCTAGGCTGGGTCTTGGCCTTGGTCTCCGCATTGTCCTGTTGATGGAAGAGCGCGTCCCATTGCAGGGCAAACGCCATGTTGGCCATGTTGGTTCACAGATGAAAATGGAAACGGATCTTTTCAAATTTACCACCAGTCAGTTCGTTACGCACGCGAGAGAAAGAGGCTTCTCTTCCTAGCTACAGGCCGCTTACAGAGAGAGACGAGCGAGCTCCAGCGCGCTCACGAGGCCCACGTGCGGGTGGAACGAGGGCTTGATGTAGTCGGCCACGGCCGGGTACGGCACGTACTTGTTGATGTGCTTCTCGAACTTCTCCTGGATCAGGCCGAAGATCTGGCGCTGCTTGGAGATGCCGCCGCCGATCACGATCACCTGGGGCGACACCAGCAGTGTCAGGTTCACGCACAAGTGGGCCAGGTAGTGGGCCACCGTGTCCCACACGGGGTCCGACTCCGGGATCTCCTCGAGTTGGCGGCGGTCGCGGCCCGTGCGCTCGGCGATTGAGCGGTTGCCGACCATGCCCTCCACGCAGCCGCCGTGGAAGGGGCAGACGCCAGCAAAGCCAGCCTCCTTGTCGGCCGGGGCCATGGGCACCGAGATGTGGCCGCCCTCCGGGTGCATGAGTCCGTGCACGGCCTTGCCGTTCACAGCGACACCGACGCCGACACCGGTGCCCACGGTGATGTAGCAGGCGCTGGTGATGTCGCCGTGGCCGCCGTGCGTGAGCTCGTAGAGCGCCGGGGCGTTCACGTCCGTGTCAAAGCCGATGGGCACGTCCGGGAACGCGGCCTTGAAGGGGCCGACGACGTCCGTGAAGCTCCAGTCCGGCTTGGGCGTGCCCGTGATGTAGCCGTACGTGGGGCTGCTCTTGTTGAGGTCGATGGGGCCGAAGGACGCGATGCCGATGGCGTCGAACTTGCGGGTCTTGAGCCAGTCGATGGCGTTGGCCAGCGTCTCGGCAGGGGTCGTCGTCTCGATCTTGATCTGGTCCACGATGTTGGTGGGTTCGTCCTCCGCGATGGCCAGGAGCCACGTGGTTCCGCCCAGTTCAACCTACAGACAGAGAGCGAGAGCGTGAGTCCATGGGGCTTGGAGCAGAGAGGAGGAGGAGGGACGTACGCCTGCGAGTCGCTTGCCAGCCATGATGCTTGAGTGTCGAGTGTCTTATTCGATTGTGAGCCGCTCGAATGCGCTGACGTCGGCCGGCCTCTCTCCCTTCCGCTTGGCCACTGAAGTGGAATAACGTGGTCCACCTAATATCCGGTAGCTTGAACTAAAGGTCAAATCGCGCGGGATTTCAGCTGCAATCGGTTCATAGCCGGGCGATCTTCAGAAACGCAACTTGAAGAATCCGCTAGTGCTGGCAAAGAAAGGGACGCGAGAGGTTCCAAGCACCAGCGCCCGCGCACACAAACGCACGATCCACCTGATTGATTTGGCTGCTACAGTGTAGGGAACTGCAGAGGAGAGGAGAGGAGGGAACTGCGGAGGGAGCGCCTGAACTGCAAGCTTCGGTGCTTCAACTTCCCTTCCCGCTGGCTGGGTACTCACTTGATTTCGCCCTGCTGTCTCTGTCACCAAATAGTGTCAAGAGTCCAATGACCAGGATTTCTGCCTGGTGGTAAATCAGATCCATCGCTGACGCGTGTCGTTATCCACGCGCGAGAGCCATGGACCACTCTGAATGCGTGTCCTGACTGCCATTGGTGGCTGGTTGGCCCACGCTTCAGTACTTGGCAGTCCAGGGCAACTGGGTCCCAAGGCGCTGTTCTGAGGTTTCCCGCAAGGCTTGGGTACCGCATGTGCCATCTTCAACCTCCGGCTCAAAAACGATTTGCACAGGTGGTCATCCTCACCGTCTCCGTAGTTTAATGACTCACATATGGTATCTGAATCCCAATATTTGCTACACTTTGCCTTAATGTCATTGTACATGGAGCTATTAAATCAAGGTTAATGACACACGACGAGCTGGTGACCATTTTCGTAATATATCACATTGGTCATTTATATATTCTTTCACGACTAGATCCGTAATTATGTAGTCTTTTTCATCGTCATGTCTATGGCTTGCAAATAAAATCAACATACTGTCCCATTACTGTTATTCCATGGAAACCCGCCGATCTGACCGTGCTCGTTCTCAACAGTGGCCCCTGAAGAGAAAGCAGCAAGAGATCGAGCGCCATGGCCGAGTCGCACGATTCGCTCGCGGCCACGTACGCCTCCCTCTCTCCAAGGCACAAGCTCTCTCCATCTATAGGCCACTGACGCTCTCTCTCTGTCTGCGCAGCTTCATGAGCATCACGGGTGCGGAGCCCGCCAGCGCCCTGCAGTATCTGGAGGTAGATAGGCCGGTCAACCGTTTGTTGGCTCGTTTGGCTCGGGATCTAATGCTCCTGCTCCTGTGCACAGCTGACCAACTGGACGCTGGCGGAAGCTGTACGTGCGCGTCCTCTCTCTGTCTCTGGGGTCTTGTGCTGATCCGCTGCGCTTTCAGGTCAATCTGTACATGGAGAGCGCCCATGGCGGAGGAGCACAGTCCAATGCGCATCCGCCTGCTGCGCCCATGGCCGCGCCCTACGGAGACGAGTGCGTGGCCCCACTGCTGCTCCATCCTCCTCTCGCTGCTCACTGCTCTGACGATGCAACAACCATAGTGACATCCGAGCGCCTGACCCGTCCAAGCGCCAGCGCCTCGTGGGCTCTCGCTTCGACAGCGGTACGCTCGCACTTGGCACATTGCTCTGTTCCTATAGCTAACCGACTGCTCACTGTACCTGCAGTGCCGCTGCGTCGACTGCACGATCAGTACCGAGACTTCGCGGCTGAGAGCATCGCGGCCATCAACGCGGCCTCGGATGAATCGTCCTCCATCTCCACGTCCTTCGGTACCAATCTCTGGCCTCTAGGGCCTTTGAAACAGCCGGAAAGGCTCATTCTCTATGGCAATTCCAATAGGCCCCAGCTCCAGAAGCGAGCGCACGAGAGACCTGAACGGGCTCTTTCAGCCACCAGTCTCCATCATGTTCCAGGGCACGTACGCAGAGGTACCGACGACTGGAGCTCTCTCTCTCTGGTTGTTCAGATGTGGATGACTCTGTTGTCGTTATGGCTCTAGGCTCGCCAACACGCCAAGAGCGAGGGCAAGTGGCTGCTGGTGAACATCCAGGACGACATCGTGTTCGCCAGCCACATGCTCAACCGAGACACGTGGGCCGACGACGTGGTGCAGAACCTCGTGGCCAGCGGCTTTGTCTTCTGGCAGAACTACTGGGCCTCGGAGCAAGGCAAGAAGTTCTGCACACTGTACCAGATCGACCGCGAGACGCTACCGATCATCGCGATCATCCACCCGCTCACGGGTGAGATCCTACAGCAGTGGACGGGCTTTCTGGAGCCGCAGGACGTGACGGAGAAGCGTGAGTATCGGGCGTTTGAGATCTCTGTGTCATTGGGAAACGATGTTCATCTGCCTTGTGGATGGTTTCAGTATCGGACTTTTTCTGTATGAACACGCTCGAGCAAAGAACCCAGCAGCCGAGTGCTCGCGAGTCACCACTGCCGTCGACATCGGTCGATATCCAGGATGCGTCGGAAGACGATCAGCTCGCCGCTGCAATCGCTGCCTCGATGGAAAACAACGGTCAAGTCACAGACACGACGTACGCTCAGGAAGAGGAAGAGAGCAAGCAGGACGGCGATGAGGAAGTGGTGGTGGAAATGCCTGCAGAGCCGGCAGGTATCCGGGAACTTGTGTGTTTCAAAGGTGTTTGTGGAAACCAGAGCTCTTAGTGTCTTGCCTCCATTTGTAGATGGCACTCCGGACGTGACTCGCGTGCAGATTCGTGCGCCCGATGGCTCTCGATTGGCCCGTCGCTTCTTGAAGTCTGATCCGATGGCGATGCTCTGGACATTTGTGCGAGAACAGGTAACGCAGTTTTGCATCTGAGACCCACGAATCGGTAGCTGACAAATCTTGCGTTATGCTTGCAGATTCCGGAAGCTCGCAGCCGCGCTTTTGAGCTCCGAACAGCGTTCCCTCCGGCGATGCTCGCCTTCAGCGAGACGGATTCGATCGCTGACCGCAAGCTCGAGAATGCGTCGCTCATGCTCAAGTGGGCGTAGACATGTGCGCTCCGATCCTGCTTGAAGCAGGTAAAAATAACGTCGAAAGAGAGAATCTACGTTCACACAAAATCTGATGCTGCATTTGAACAATCCTACTTCTTCTGCTCATCGATGGGTTTTGCGTTTGCCAGAGCCTGCCTTGAAGATCTTCCGGTAGACATCAGGCGCGAGCTTGCGCTTCTCGACTGCGTCGACTGAAATGTCTTGGCAGGTCTTGCACAATATATAGGTCGAAGTCGGAATATCGGCCGTCGCATTTCCAATCTGCTTGACGTCTTCGGGGAGATGCTCCTAGTAGCAGATATGTGAGTCTTTTTGGAAGGAGCATTGCATGGGAACGCATGTAAACGTACATCGCAGTACGAATTGACGCAAAAACGACACGAGAAGAGCGCGATGACACCACAAGTGACGCAGCGATGGCGAGGACATCGCCACGTGATGTTCTCCGGCACTTCGTATCCCAGGCAATCTGGCGAAAAGAGCGATATCAAGTCAAAGGCTGTTGCTTCTTACTCACGGCAGCAGGAGCAGACAACGCACATTCATGGTACACCTTGGGGCACTTGGCGAACGAGTTATCCATGCCCGTCCAATCGCATTCGATCAGGTCGCCACCATCCTTACAGCAAAAGCAAACGTCCTCAGTGGGCTCTTCCGGCGGCGTTGACGACGTCTCGCGTCCAATAAGAAAGCTGAAGTAGTTGGCTGCGTAATCTGCCGCTCCCATGGTACTGGTAGCAGGCTCCGGTGTGGCGGTCTTTTCAGGCGAAGCTCCTTCGTCCGCGATCTGGTTGCGGCGCTTCCGCTTCTTCTTACCGGCCTCCGCAGCTCGGTTCTTTGCCGACCGATCAGCTGCAGGCGGCAAGCTCTGCTGCTGTTGTTGCGCTTGTGAGCTTGCCGACGCACTGAGACAACAAGCACCGGCGTGAGAACTATGATGCTGCCATATTGCAGAGCACAACACCACTCACTCGGAGCCCTCGAAGACCGTGCAGTTGGGGCAGAGCCAGTGTTTGGTCCGCCAAACCTTGTGCGTCTACACATAACAGCGAATGGCTGATAGGAACAAGGTCTGGTCGCCTTCAGCAAAGCAGAACACAACGTACCTGCGCCTTGCCCAGCAGCTTCTGCAGACACGGAGTGCAATAGACACGCACGCACTGCGGATGCGTGCAGGCCTTGACCTGCGAGCACAGGACCGTTGGCTGCGAGCACAGGCCACAGGCATTGTCGACCGTCGCGCCTGGCGCAGCCGAGCCAGCGAGCTCCACTCGGCGCTTGAGCACCTTCTGCATGCACACTTGGCACATGAACACGCCCTGCCCACGTCCGTCCTGTTGCAAAACCACAGCGTGAGCGCTGCACAGAGAGACCGAGAGCAATAGCAGCGTACCTGAAGGACGAACGGGTGCTTGGCGAGCGGATGGGCGCTGTCTGCCTGCGTGTTGGAGCACATGACGCATCGCTCCGGCTGGCGTCGTTGCTGGTCCCTGGAAGCTGCAGTGTCCACACGCGGCGCTGTCTGGCGCACCACAGCAGAGCGCACACCAGCATGGACCTGGCGGTGCTGCATCGGCTGCGTCTTACCGCTCGTGGTGCCGGGGGCCGAAGCCCGTCCTTGCGAGGGCTTGGTGCGCGTCTGGTCGCTCTTCCGCTGCGAGACCTGCTTCTTCTTCGCGGTCTCTCGCTCGTCGATCTGCGCCTGGATCTCCATCTCCATGGTCACGGACCTCTCCAGCATCGTCAGCTGGCGCAGACGCAGATACGACCGCGTGGTCTGCGCGAACAGCTCGAACTCAATGGGCGCGCGGAAGTGGAAGCAGTAGCAGATGCGGCGCGGCGTGGCGCTCTGGCCGCCTGCGACGTCCACAAAGGGCATGGCCACGGCCCAGAGCACCGAGTTGGTCGCCGGCTGCATCATCACGGCCGCGTGGCGCGTCACCTGCAGCAGTTTGGTGGACACGACGTCCACGACCACGAGCTTCTGCTCCTCCACGACCGGCTGCGCGGCCGCAGCGTCGCCCGGCTTCTTGGTAGGAGGGATGCTGAGCTCCGCGTCGGGCGACACGAGGCGGAAGGCCGCGTCCGCGTCCGCCTCCAAGAGCCGCAGCAGCACGCCCCGGAAGCCCATTGTGCCGTTAGGATGGACGATGGAAGGAAACCTTCGACTAAGTGCGATTCGGAGATCTCGTATGTCACTAAAGTGGAGGTGGGGGTACGAGCGTAACCCACCGTGGGGGTTACTTTTGAGCCAGCCACTCGTCCCTGTGGGGTCAAGTGATACGCAACACTTTGGATCCGCATCAGCAAGCCCGCCATCATGCTCCGCTCGACCTCTCTCTTCCCCTCGCGCGCGCTGCGCATGCGCTGCATGAGCACGTACAAGCCGGACATCGAGGCCATCAAGAAGCTGCGTGCCGAGTCGCAGGCGCCCATGAAGGACGTCAAGAACGCGCTGGCCGCGACCAACGGAGACTTCCCGGCGGCCTTTGAGTGGCTTCGCAAGAAGGGCATCGCCACGGCCAGCAAGAAGGCCGGTCGCACCACGGCCGAGGGCCTCATCGGCGTGCACATCAGCGGCAACGTCGGCGCCATGGTCGAGATCAACAGCGAGACAGACTTCGTGGCCATGAACGACAAGTTCCAGGAGGTCGTCAAGCAGGTCACGGTGGCTGTGGCCGAGGCCCCGCAGCTCGCGGCCGGCAGCGTGTCGGAGGAAGTGCAGGGCGATGCGCTCGGCGCCGTCAGCGTGCAGGGCGACGCTGGCGACCTCGTCACGGTGGCCGCCAAGATCCCGGAGCTCGTGGGCAAGGTGGGCGAGAACGTCGTGGCCCGCCGCGGTGTCAAGTTCCAGCTCGAGCAGGGCACGATCTGCGCGTACCTGCACAACGTGGCCACCTCGGGTCTGGGCCGCGCCGGTGCGCTCGTGGCGCTGCAGTTCCCGTCGGCGACCGCCAGCGCCGAGCAGAAGGAGGCCGTGCACCAGCTTGGCCACCGCCTCGCGATGCACATCGTGGCTGCCAAGCCCAAGTTCCTCTCGCGCGAGGTCGTGCCGGAGCACCTGATCGCCAAGGAGCGCGCCTTCCTGGTCGAGCAGGTGGCCAACTCGGGCAAGCCGCAGCACATCGTGGAGAAGATGACCGAGGGCCGTCTGGGCAAGTTCTTCGGCGAGATCACGCTGCTGGAGCAGCCCCACTTCATCGAGGAGGGCAACCCCAAGGTCGGCGCCTTCGTGGAGACCACGGCCAAGAAGATCGGCGTGGACGTGCAGGTCGTGGCCTACGAGCGCTACGAGATCGGCGAGACCAAGGACGACGAGGAATCGGCCTAAGTAAGCCTTTTCGACCCAATACATAGAAAACGTAGTAGATAACGAAGCAATGCTCAATCAATGCAAGCAGCGTCCAGGGCATTTCCGCCTGTACGTCGTGAATGGAAAGAAGGGGTCTATAGATGGATGGGGAATTCTGTGTTGGGGGTGGTTGTTAATGGAGTAACTTAGTACATGAACACGGGGTTGTCGACCGTGATGATGCGCGTCTCGGCTTCGAGGGAGTCGCGGATGGGCTTGGGCACACCGAAGAGGCCGAGGTGGCTGATGCCGTCGTAGAACTTGAGCGGCTTGGCCAGGTTGCGCGAGGCCACGATGTCGTTGGTCTTGGCGATGCTCTGCTCACGCAGGGCCTGGACCTTGTCGGCCTCGTCCGAGTTGGTGGCCATGTTGAAGGCCCACATGCAGCCGAAGGACGGGATGTCCACCGTGTAGGGCACGACGGTGTTGAAGCTCGTCTTGAGCGTGCTGTAGATGGCCGAGAAGCACTCGTCCCAGTTGTAGAGCGCGCCCGGGCCGGACTGGGTCACGAAGTAGCCGCCCTTGTTGAGCTTGGTCACGGCGTACTTGTAGAACTCCTCGGTGTAGAGCACGTAGCCTGGACCGGCCTCGATCGGGTCGGCGATGTCCATGATGATCACGTCGAACGTGCCTTCGTACTGCTTGAGGAAGGCGTGCGCGTCCGTGTAGTGCACCTCGAGGCGCGGGTCCTCGAAGGCGCCATCCGACCACTCGGGCATCTCCTTGCGGCACATGTTGCACACGAGCTCGTCGATGTCAACCATCACGACCTTTTCCACCGACTTGTGCTTGAGGATCTCGCGGGCCGTGGCGAACTCGCCGCCGCCGCCGATGTACACGGTCTTCGGGTTGGGGTGGGCCATGAGCGCCGGGTGCACGAGCGTCTCGTGGTACACGGCCTCGTCGGTCTTGGCCGACTGGGTCTTGCCGTCCAGCACGAGCGTCTTGCCGAACGAGTGGGTCTCGATGATCTGCATCGTCTGGAACGCCGACTTCTCCTCGAACGTCACCTTCTTGAGCGACGCCGACAGGTACAGCTCCTCCGTGAGCGCCTCCTTGTACCAGAACGAGCGCTCCATGGGCGCCACCTGCGGTTCTTCAGACGCCATTGCTGCTAATTGAGTGATTGGGCGATTACGGCGCGATCGGGAAATGAGTGAAGCGGATGCGAAGACATCGCTTCGGCAGAGACGTGAATGGAGCAGCGCGTACTGTGCCAGGCCAAAAGTATACGGCCACGGCCTGAACGAACCATGACCAGCAGTTTGGCCACGTCGATTGCGGATACTGTAGACGATTCGACTAAGTACGAATATTCTATTTTCTGGGATGGTGATCAATGTTGTGTACACCGGATATGTCGGACAGTATGAACCCAAGGGCCCAGATATACCGGTTCTGTCAATTTAAAGCTTGCGATGCAAATGAAGGCAGCGATAGCTCCACTGGAGGCTTGGCCGCATCTGGAATGGGGACAAAGCAGTCGATAGCAATTGGCTGCTGGTCTTTGCCTTCGCTGCTGCTTCGATGCTTGACGTGTTCGGCTGTGATCTTGTAGAAATCCATTCGCCGGAGAAGCATGTAGGCCACACGAAGCAGCTTCAGCATCTCTTTCTGCATTGCCGTGCAGTGTGAGCAACAAGGACTCACAAACAGGCGAGATGGCTACAATACCAGACTTACCTCAAGGGCTGATCCCACAGCAAACAGATCCAGTCCAAGCAGGAGACTGGTTCCAAAGTCGCACTCGTCATTGGCGATTGTGGCGCGCGTGATGAGGTCGTTGAGCTTGGCTCGTGCAGCGACCTCGGTCTTGCTCCCACTGCCATCCACTTGCTCCAGCAGGGTTCGCAGGGAATTGCCCGTCACAGGCAGATCGCGGAAGCCAGTACGAGTCTTGGCATTGTACGGCACGACAATGCCCAGCGAATGCAGGGACGAAGCCGTCCACGCTTTGCTGCGTTGGCTTCGAAGCGAAGCCACGGAGGCAGCCGATGCGCCATGAGTCGAGAGGTATTGACCAACAAGGCGTTTCAGCTCATCATACGCGTCTGGGGACTTCTTCGGGCGTTGCGTTTGCTTGATTCGGTCGTCGAGAACGTGGAAGAGCGTGGACCCAGCGATCTCGAAGGAGCATTCGCTCGAGTCTTCGCACGCGACAACGAACGCTGGCGCTTGATCAGGCTCATCTCTAAAGGAACCATCGCAAGCACAGTCATTAGCTTATTAGCTGTTGAGAACCGCAAGAAGGACCGTACCGATAGTAGCCCCAATGCTTCCCAGTCTTGCTGCGAGTATCCATGAGCACAGTCGTGATCTCGGCAGGGTCGACAAAGTGCCGCCCTTGCAGGTACAGTGGCTTGTGCATCTGCAGCGTCTCGCCATGGCGTGACAGCAGATCAAATGGTCCGCACAAGCGAATGCTGATGGTGTCCACAAACGCATCTATCCGATCACAAGATTGTCAGGCCAACAGCTCAAATCAGCCAAAGGCAGCGATCTGTCCGTACCAAGAGGCTTGCCCGGACTCAAGTGCGCAGCCAACGTGTACAGGTCGTAGAAGTCCATGGACACGCGTGCGAGGCTGTGTTTGCGCAGGAACGCGTCCCATTCCGGTTGAGGCACTCCCCACGTCGGTGTCTTGGTGTCCTTCTTCGCAGGCTCCTGTGGCCCGCCACTCTCTGCCTCAGAGACGTGCTGCTCTGGCTCTGTCTTCGCTTTCTTCCTCAGCGGACGGCCGTCCGTCGCTGTCGAGCGAAGCATTTGTGCAAATGCGGTAAATATGTATGACCTTGGTTTAGGACGCATCCTTATCCAGCAGCAGCGACGTTTCTCCATTCCACAGAAAGATCCGACGCCAGAAGGAAACGCATATTCAAATATGTTCAGTCTTTCATTGAGTGCGTCTCTCTCGCTCTCTTCATTCCTGCAATCCCATCCAAGGTCTCTCAACTCCCAACACTCAGGACGTGGCCAACATGCCCAAGTCCCATTGCGGAGTGAGCTCAACGCGCTCCCTGGCCATTGACTCACACGGTGGAGCAAGTTCTAAGAACTCGACGTCCATAACTCTCCATCGCGACCTCCAGGACTTTGCCGGCTCAGTGGCAGCGGGCTCGTCGGTCGGGACGGTCGCTGTGATAGGTTCTTCGATAGGTTCTTCATCGACCACCGACGCTGCTGTGATAGATTCCTCATCGATCACCGGCAACGCTGCGGCAGCTTCCAGCGACGCTGAGACGACCGCAAGTTCAGTTGATTCATGGTCGAGTAGCACGACAGACCAAGCAGCCTCCAACATGACTGGGTACATGGACCAAACAGGCTCCAGCGCGACTGGGGGCATTGGCCGCCAAAGCTCGATTAATAGCGACGCGACAGAAACCACAGAAGGTAAGCTTGGACAGTCATAAAGACCCCCATGCGAACGCCTTTTCATGATAGTACTGTGTACAGGGTCCTCAAAGTCGGTGCCTATCGTCGGTGTCGCTGTTGGCGTGCTAGTCTTTGTGGGTCTTCTTGTCGCTCTCTGGATCTGCATTCGCCGCAAGAAGATGAGTAAACCCAGCGACAACACAGCTCAGACCTACGATTCGGCCGTCACGCCAAATCACGTTAGACCAGACGAGCAGGTGCAGCTTCCTGTCCCCGCCAGTGGCTCCAGCGCCGACAGGCAGATTCACAAGGAGGCGATGCCGCCAATAGCTACTCCAGCGCCAGCGAGTGGATTATGGGACGACCCAGCGATCGTCGTATTCCGCATTCCGCATGATAAGGTGCTTGTAGAGACGCTCGTCACCCAAGGAGGCTATGGAGAGGTCTACCGAGGGACCTACAAGGGCGAGCGAGTGGCCATCAAGATGCTTCAGCCGGCGCTGCGCAATGACCTGAAGCAGATCAACGCCTTTCTAGCCGAAGCCAAGATCATGGCCTCGATCGAACACGAGCGCATCGTCCCGTTCATTGGCGTGGCTTGGGATTCGCTGCGAGATCTCTGCGTGGTCACTAAGTTCATGGACGGAGGCGACCTGCGCACTTTGCTCAAGCAGTTTGACGAGCAGCGAAGCAGACAGCAGGGCTTGGACGCAGACAAGATCAGGATCGCCATGCACGTAGCACACGCGCTGGCCTATCTGCACTCGCTGAAGCCGGTCGTGATCCACCGCGATCTCAAGTCGAGGAACATTTTGTTGGATTCCGATTGGAACGCCAAGCTCACGGACTTTGGCATTTCGCGCGAGGCGACCGACCAGACGATGACGGCCGGCGTGGGCACAATGCTGTGGATGGCGCCGGAGGTAATGATGGGCGAGCGGTACGACGAGAAGGCCGACATCTTCTCCTTTGGACTGGTGCTTACAGAGCTCGACTCGCACCAAATGCCGTACGCCAGCGCCAAGAGCTCCAACTCTGGCCGCACGCTGCCAGACACAGCCATTCTGCAGATGGTGGCGATGGGTCGAATCCAGGCCCAGTTTTCCCAGCGCGTGCCGCAGTGGCTTCGAGAAGTCGGCACATCGTGTCTGTCGCTGGACCCGACAGATCGCCCGAGTGCGGCCGAGCTGCTGTTCACGTTGCAAACAAGAAATCCATACTGAGTATGTCAGAAAGCAGCCCTGTTTAGTGGACCCATCCTCAATTCTGGCGGTCTGCTCAGGCAACACTAGTGCAACATAAAATTCGTGGTCGCCCTGAACACGACTTGGTTATATTTCCGTGAGTGCAGCCAACGCGAACCAGCAGGGTCCTCAACGAATGATATGTGCGGCATGCGCACGCATCCCTGCACCAAAGCCCTGGACCACCGAATTCGGTTCAGAATGGTTCAAATATGGCCGTTTTCTGCAACATAAGTTCTAATGTTGCGCAACAGAACCGCACCCTCGGAATCAGACCGACTCAAGATGCCGAAACGACGCGGGAAGAACCAGCCTCAGGCGGATGAGCATGACGAGGGTGATCTACCGCTGACGCAGGAGCAGGCGCTCGAGCGCATCAGCCGCATTGTGCAGCCCAGCGGCCACTGGAGGCCGTCGCAGGTGGTGGCTAAGTGCTTGGGCGTGCCCTACCAGCGGCTGCTGACCAGCACGCGCAAGGACGACCTGCCCAACCTGGTCTGGAGCACAGTGCTGGTCGTGGCCTTCTGCGCCACGCAGCTCGTGGACCTCCAGGAGCTGTGGTTCGAGATGGCCGAGACCGCGACGTCTTGGCTGTTCCAGCAGGCCAACTTCGTGGACCACCGGGACGATCTCGTGCAGAGCGCGAGTCTGCTCTTAGGCCGTCGTGAACAAGCAGCATCGCTGCTGGAGAATGTGTTTGCTGTGCGCAAGGACGAAGCCACGCTGGTCATGGAGGCCGCGCTGGGCGAGTGGAAGATGTGTTACCTGGAGCAGCCGCCCTACACGCTCTACTACTGGAACGAGCGCACGAACCACAGCACGTGGCGGAACCCTCTCGACACTGCCAAGCAGGAGCAGGAAGCGCTCGAGCGCAAGCTAAGGCGGGAGGCGCTGCTGGCCAAGATCCTCCCTCTGCGGCTTCCAATCAATCGTGACGAAATGCCTGAGCCATTGCTTCGATGCTGTGCGCCATGCCAACTCCATAGAGTTGAAAGACAGGCAGATGTGCTGTGTCTCGCCTGTGACAACCAGTACTTCTGCGACCAATGCTGCGACCGAATCCATTGCGATCGGTCCAAGATCGCCCATATCGAGACGAGCTTCCGCTTCCGTGAAGCCGTGGGCGTCCAGGGCTTCCCTACAGACGCTGCGATAGCACATGAAGCCTCCATCTCCACCTCACGACCAGCGGATCTAATCAATGATACATGTTAAAGTCATACTTTCAACTCGGCCTCTGCCTTCTGCAGATCCCCCGTCCAGATCACGCTCACGATCTCCGAGAGCTTCTTCAGGATCGAGTACTGCATGGTCGTGATGCTCTTGCGCGGCTTGGTGTCCACGATGCAGAGCGCGGCCACGGGCGTGCCGTTGTCCGCGAAGATCGGCATGTACAGGTACATGTGCGTGGCGTTGGTGCTCTTGTTGACAGACGCAAAGTTGCGGAAGCGGATGTCCATGCTGGCATCCCTCACGAAGAACGGCAACGGGGCCATGACCCCATACGCACAGAATGTCTGGCCACGCACGTTCTGGAAGCAGGCCACGCCCTCAGGACATGCGATCGCTTGCTGCGTCTCCAAGTGCACCACTGAGATGAACGCATTGTGCGCGTCCAATTCCTTCACCACGAGGTCGCAGATCAGCTGCATCTCGGGCGTGTTGATGTTGCGGCCACCTAAGAGCTCGTACCGCTCGATGCAGGCGATGCGCTCGTGCTCTGTGTCGGAAATTGGGGCCAGAGGCAGTTCCTGGTCCATGTCGTAGACCAACGGGTAGCCGCGCGTGCCATCCGACTCGGCAAAGACGCACTCCGAGAGCGGCAGATTGGGGACGCAGACCTCGAAGCATTGCTGCACGAGGTACTGGGCGATTTCGAACTCGCGCGAGGACTTGGCGATGAACGAGTCCTCTCGGACCATCATCTGCGTGCCGGAGGCCTCTGAGGGACTGCCGCCACTGGTGGCCGCCGCGACCACGTGAACGCCCTGTGTGGCGGTGGCGGTCCATTGGTCTTCAGTGATGTTGTCCAACAGACTGGCGACCGCATCTACAGACTTGCCCAGGTGCCGCAAGATTACGAGCACGGCCGGCCTGCGACCCTTCGAGCCGCGCAGGTGGTCGGCAAGATTCAAAGGAAGCTGGCACTTGGAGCTGGACACGACCCATGGCGCGCTGGCATACTCGCTCAGCAGATCGGCGTCGGCCCATTTGTTCAGCAGCCCCAGACAATCGAAGCACGTGCGGATGAACTGCACACGATTGGGTTCACGTTCGCGCTCGACGACGTTCGAGCAGGGCTCGCACACAAAGAGACCGCACACGTGACAAAGAAAGGCCTTCCATACCGCGTTGAAGTGGCGACCGCACTGATTGCAAGCCACACTCTTGCGGTCGCCCAAACGGTTGCGGTCCAGCAGCAGAGTCTGGAACCCGATGCTCTGGCGCCTCACGATCAGCTGCTGGCGTGAGAGCCGCTTGAAAATCGGATGGTCGGAACTCATCTCGACCACGTTTCCGCTGCAGGCAAGCCGTTGGAGCCGCCTGTTTCCTTGTAATTTACACCCCAATACTGTACGGTACACTCGAAATGGGAATAAGCAGTGTACAATTTCGAAAACAGGCGGCTGGGCGGCCGCAAAAAGACGCGCTTTGAAGCGCTTTGAGCCACGCGGCTTTGTCGCCGATTGGGCAAAAGGGTGGTGCATGAAACTGCTGCTGACGCAGCGCAAGATCCCGACCCCGCGAGAGTGGGCTTCTCGCTCAGATGATGCAGCTCCCATCCTGTCAAACTTCATGCACGTAATCTCGCGCCAACACATCATTGCAATTGCAGGATGACGTCGTCTGAGACCTCTGGAATCCGATGCAAGAACAGATTCAATTCGATACACGTGGAGTTTTCCTGGATTGGAAGACGTAGACAGGGGTAGGTTTTATGGCCGGGACATGTCAGTAATTTTCGCGTGGATGGAGTCTGACTGCGTTAAATTACGGCGCCTGCCTCCCCGGTGGTCCAAACCAGAGTGTCGTGTGTGGCCTGGCACTTCTCCATCCATCTGGGGTCATCTGTCGTCCACTGTTCGTTTGGGCCAGTTCGCAAAAAGCAAAAGCGGTCAGATGTTGGCGCTCTCTCTGCCTCCCCACAATCCAGAGCCGATGGTGGCGGCGCCCACAAACGAGGGCGCGTGCCGCGCCGCTCCGACCACATCGACCACCCCAGCTGGGCTGCGTAAGACTATGGGTCCACCGGGGCTGACCGCGATTGGCTCATCCTCGGGTGGGCAGCCGTTGGCAGAAACGGCGAACGAGCGCGCAGCTGAACTGGAACCTCAGGTTCTTGGCGGGATCCTGTCTACGGCGATTCAAGGATTGGATCTCGAAGACGCGGACGACGACGAGGACGAGCTCATGGGCGCCTGCTACGCCAAGTGCAAGCCCACGGACGATGAGATCGCTGTGTTGAGCAAGGAGCTCGAGCGCCGCCGCGCGCAACGCAAGGCCAAGCGGTCCAGCCTCGCGGGTGACAAAGTGCGCTCCTATAATATGAAGGCGGGCGAGAGTACGATTGATACAGTAAAGCGACCAGTCATCTTTGAAGAAGCGGACGAGAAACCCAAACTCGCCAAAGGAGCTATGAAGCTGCCGGCCGCCATGTACGATCTCGAGGAACTGGGCCGACAAGAAGCGGATCTGCGGAGCGGATCGTCCCCTGCTAAAAATACCATCGAAGTCGATTATGAGGAGCATGACTCACCCACGGCCATGACGACGACCACGACGACTTCATCCGCGCGCGTCTCCGTGAGCAAGTCGGCGGTCTGCGCGCCTGAAGCTTGTGGAACTCTCAATGACTCAATGTCCACAATCCTGCCGCTGAATGACGATCCACCATCAAGCGGACAGACGCCATCGTCACGTCGGCGGTCGCGCAAGAACAGCGGATCGTTTGCTACCACGCCCGTGCTGCGCGGCAAGAGCGTGATGATAATTACGCAGGAGGCGCGGTCGTCCGCCAACACGGAGCTAGTGGACCAGGAAGATGAGGAGCCGCGCTGTTCGCCTGTGCCCAAGCTCTGCCTGTGCGAGGTCAAGCTGCACAAGGACGCCGAGTCCTGCTGGCTGGTGGCTAACCATAACGTGTACGACGTCACGGGTATGATCAAGATCCACCCGGGAGGCCCGCGGTCCATCCTGCGCAAGGCCGGCGGCCCCGACTGCACACAGGACATGAAGTTCCACACCAAAAAGGCCCGCAAGCTGTTAGAGAAATGCTTTATTGGGCGATTAGAGCCCTGCGGCGATAAGGCCGAGAACGCCAACTGTACCATAATGTAATACCAGCCCCTTCATCCGCCATTTCCATTTTATTTTAGCTGGGCTTTCTGGTTTATCGTATGGGAATTGGAGGTGCTGTCTCAAAAAAGCCGCGACGTGTGTGGAGCGGATGATGGGAATATGAGGATTTAAGTGAACTGCTTCATGAACTCCGTGGCGACGATGCGACCGCGCGCGTTGAGCGAGATCTTCATCTCGCTGATCTCCTTGTCGATGTCCTCCATGAACGTGATGATGAAGTCGATGAGCTTGTGCTTGTACATGTTCTCCAGATGCGTGTGCACGATGAGGAAGCTCATGTCGTATCCCTGCAGACATGGAGAGACCGTGAGTCTCATGCGCAAGAATTAGGAGTGAGATTGGTGCGTTTGTACCTCCACGGGCACACGGCGCATGATGATGAACTGCTCGGCACGCTGCATGAGGAAGCGGTTGAATTTGTGGCACAGAATGGTTTCGATCTCGTCGGCCTGCTTGATGCAGATGCTCACGCGCGTCGAGTTGACGGACGGCTCGATGAGGCACTTTTCGCTCTCGTTGCGGCTGATGAGAATCGGATTCAGCAGCAGCTCCTTGCTCAATCTGAAGCAGCACATCAGAGATCTCCATCGGCTCATTGGCAAGCACAGATAGCAGATGCGTACCGCACTTCAACCTCGGGCTTGTTGTGGCGCTCAACGACCTGCGACGGGAAGTTGCGCAGGCACAAGGCCGAGTCGAGCGAGTGCCGGATCGCATTCAAGTACGGGGCGAGTGTGTTGGCCTAAGGAGCAGACACAATGAGTCCAGCTGCGATGGGAAGTGAGGGAAGCAGAGGTCGTGGGCTGCTGCTGTTGAGGCTCCAGCCTCCATCCACAGCCACAGGAGAGAGCGATGTCGCACCATGATGCTCAGGGGATTCCTAGGATGATTGTTCCCAATGAGAGAGCAAGTAGCGGCGATAAAACCTCGAAGGGGAGCCCAAGGTTTTTCAAACCAAGTGAAGTGGAGCTTCAGACACAGCACACTCGCTCCTCTCTCTAAGAGACATGTCTTGAAGTTTAGGTCGTACAGTACGCGCCACACTGACACAAAAAAGTGGGTCCAGGCGCTCCACATTTTGCTAATCACCATGGCCGTCATGCGGGCGTTGATCGTGACGTCTGTGACGCTGGTGGCTGCATTGGTGGGCTACCTGTCGCCATCGGAGCGTGACCTGGCACCTGAGCCCACGCACGCTTCGCTCTTCCCGGCGGCTCTGCATGCGCAGCTCTGGCCTGAGACCGGGGCCTTGTGGTCACAGCAGCTCCAGCAGTACGCCTTTGGCCGCGCCAGAGCCCCCGCCAGCACCCTGGCGTTCCATGTAGACGGATCTGACAATGGCTGGCTACAGAAGCTCAAGACGCTGGCCACGACCAAGCGCTGGCACTACATGTCCATCGACACGCCGTCGCTCTTCGTCGGCATGGCCATCGTGCAGCTGGGCTACGTGGGCGACGCGTTCCTCTACGTCGTGGACAAGAACCAGGCCCACGAGAAGTTCGAGTTCGCAGGCCGACTGCCTGGCAGCATCGGCACCATGTTCGCAGCCTCGTCCATTGATGATCAGGTGATGAATGAGGCTCTGTTTATGGCTATACCTGTGGCTTGAGCTCACTCTGACGACTGGCGTAGAACTGCACGTCGTTCCAATCGGTCTTGGGCGAAGATTCGCTCGCGTTCTGCTACGACAGCGACCAGAGAGGCTGGCGCATCAATGCCAACGTGACGGCGGTAGGTGAGTTGCATGCCGAGACGCGCCAGTTCACGGCAGAGCTGTTCCTGCACCAAGAGGAGGCGTTGGCGTTCCTTTTCCCTCTTGGCAACAGCACTCTACGTCCAGCATACGTGCACAAGGGTGCTGGCAGTCCAGTGCGCGGCTCGTTCAAGTTTGGTCAGGCGCCGCGCGTGGAGCTAGCCTCGCAAAGAGCGCTAGGAGCCATCGACTGGACGCGCAGCCTTGCGCTGCGCTGCACGCGCTGGAAATGGGCATCTGCCAGCTTCCTGGCCAGCGTGCAGACCACGCACGCCGATGGAAGTGTCGAGCACCAAGATGCTGCTGCCGTGGGCATCAATCTGAGCAGCGACGTGTACGATATCGACGGAGAATCGCAGGAGAACGCGGTCTGGATCAATGGTCGCGTGTTTGTGCTGCGTGGAGTGTCGTTCTCAGTACCAGCGCAGCCGACCAAGGAACGTTGGGCCATCCAGACCTCCAGCAATGAGCTGTACGTTGATTTACATGGCTGGATACCTGCATTCGTGCTCACTCTTCTTCTGTTTCATGTAGGACCCACGAGTCCGTCGCTCTGTCCTTCACGCCGCTGGGCTGTCGTGCAGACCTCATGAAGCTGGTGGTGGTCGAAAGCGACTTCGTGCAGCCCTACGGGCTCTTCAACGGCCACATCCAGTTCTCCACAGACGACGCCGCCGTCGTTCGCGTGAGCGTGAGCGAGGCCTTTGGCGTCGTGGAGAACCATTTCGCCATTTGGTGAAGGCCAGAAACAGAAGAGGAGACTCATCGTGGATATATATTGCTAATAGGTTTGCACTGGCGCTGCATCGTACGAGCTGTCCGAGCCCTCGCTGCTCCACTCACTGTCGTCATCGAAGTGCTCGTCCGTTCGCACGCCCACTGCACACGCGATGCGCGGCGTCGCCTTGCCGCACACGGCGTGGAGCACGATGCTCCACTGCGGCGTGTTTTCCGACAGCGTCGCGTAGTGGCTGTCGGTCCAGAACGAAAGCTTGTTCTTGCGCTCGCTGGTGAGCGTGATAGCTCCGGATTTGCCCGACAGATCGCCCTTCTCGCAGGCCGCTGGGTCGCTGGCGTAGCTTGCGGGCGTGCAGTTGTAGCTCGCGACCTTGGGCAGGCATTCGGCCGTGCCCGCGTACTCGGAATTGGGGCCGCAGGCGTGCAGCGGGTCGTAGTGGTTGCCCGTGAGCGCCTTGGTGCACTGCTTGAACCCGCCGGAGCTCTGCGTGGAGCTCCAGTTGGTGTGGATGTGCCACTTGAAGCTGGTGATTGGCTCGGTACAATTGCCGTCGAAGGCCTGGATCTCCGTCATGTTGAGCTGGTTAAAGTCCAGATCGATCGTGAACGTGGCCACTGAGGCCGTCGGGTCCTCGTAGAAGGCAGTGATGCTGCCGCTCACACCCGCAGCCAGCATGGGATCGAAGGCGTACGTGACGTACGTCGAGGTCTCAGCTGAGACCGGCAGCAGGGCCGCAAGCGAAGCTGACAGGAGAAGACAGAGACGCATGAGAGAGAGCTGTTGGAGGGAGATGGCGGATTGAGGAATGAGTGAGTGGCATCCGGTTTTCACGCATTCTTTCTATGAAATGGGTATTTTTACAGTGTAAAGATCGCATTCTCCGGATCCTAATGTTAGTGCCAGTGTTAAACGGACGGACGACAGCGGCAGGCTGGCGTTCTTCCATAACGAAGTCTTTCCACTGAAGATTGATGATCAACAGTAGTAAACGCTTAGGCCTCTGGCTCTAGCCATGGCCATCGATCTGCGGATTCCTGTCTGTCAATAGTAACTCATTATTCAATCAATATTCCTAATTTCTACTCGTCACGATCGCTGCTTCAGCTGGGCTCCTTGGCCTCCTAATCCGCTGGTTCTATCCTATCCTACTCGATTATTATTCCTACTGGGTCGCCCGCTTGTCCGTCATTCATTTCTCACATGCTAACGACGCTGAATAGCCGCGAAAACCGGTCGATGATCGCCTCGAGCATCGAGCGCATGACGACGTGCACGAAGTACATGAACAGGATCGTGAGGCACACGACCAGGCCCAGCTTCGCGACCGTGGTCTTGGCGGCCTGCTTGCGCTGGAGCTTCTTCAGCTCGATCTCCTGCGCGCGCTGCTTCTCGAGCTCCTTGGTCCTGATCTGCTCCAGCATCTCCTGCGGCATGTCTGGGATCAGGTGCGGGTGGACGTCCTGCGTGTGGTGGCCCTTGCGGTCCACCCAGCGCTGGATCTCGTGGCTGCGGTCCGAGTTGATGGTCGGGCCGCTGAAGATCGGCCGCATGTACACGGTCTCCGTCCGCACCGTGCCGTCGTCCAGGATCGTGGTCTTGACGCACGTGGCCTGCTGCCACAGAGAGAGCGCCATCTTGCCGAAGCGATGGGACTGACCCGGAGGGACGAGTACGAAGCCGCTGTCCAGCAGGTCGCCCGTCACACTCTTCGCGATGGAGTGGCTGATGCTGGAGACCTTGTGGCCCACGATGGACGCCACAGAGGCCACTGAGACCGCGGCCTCGGCCACCGTGACCACTGTGGCCGTGGATACGCCGCACACTGTCACGAACCCGTTGGCGGCGAGCGTAGCGGCCACAGGACCCGCGACTCCAGCTGAAGCCACGACGGCGGCCGCCGCTGTGACCGTCGCGCCCACAGTGCCCACGATCTTGAGTGCGGCCTGGTCGGCCCCCAGCTTGACGTAGTACGGATACGGCGTGTCGTTCACGATGGAGAGATACGAGCCCATGGTCCAGAGATTGCAGAGTGAGATGCATAAAGATTTGCTTATTATCCATCAGCAGAATAACCTAAAGCAGTGCCTCAGAACCTGATTTTAGGAATGTGTGCGTATAGCGTTGTGGGTACATCGGTAGTATACACTTGTGGCCCATGCTGCGCACGGCAGATTCTCTCAGCGGCAGAAGCAAATACTTGACTAACTTCTGCATGGCTTGAGGCGTGTCGACCAGCACATCTATACTGTGAGTCCAGGCCAAACAGGTCAAGAGGTGGATATCTTCATCACCCTAAGTTTGTTGCAGGCCGCACGCACCGTTTGGTCAACCTTGCTGTATAGTGGTCCACGTTGTCGATGCACGTTTAGACATAGGATAACCATGCATTAATTCAAAGCACAGAACTGCCATGCATTCTACGCCCCACACTTTGGATTGAATTGTTTTAGTCGCTCTGAAACGTCAGGTTGCATTCTGAACATGCTCCCAACAACAGTCACGTTGTTGTACTTCCGAGTCAAATTAACTTCAGCACAACCAAAACCACATACA
>JAADXR010000373.1:0-29857 GCA_023337935.1 Elongisporangium anandrum
CATTGCCAACTACGTGCGCTGGAACCTCAACATGGTCGATCCCGATATGGTTGATGGAGCTAAGATGCAGGCCATGGCTTGGTCGTGGGCTGAAAATGAGCCTAGCACCACGACTTCCAGTGCTCTCGTGTACATCAACACCAGTGGCCGCTGGGTGGCCAGCACGTCTCTGGCCACGACGTACAAGGCGTGTTACAGCTCATCAGCTCTGGCCTGGTCCATCATCTCGTACTCGAGTTCGTGTGCGAGCGGTTACACGTTTACGGCGCCGCAGGATCCGTACCAGAACTATCTGTTGAAGACGCAGATGTCGTCGAGCAGTATCACGATCCCTGTTGTGATCAACGCGACGCTTTCGTAACTCGTTTTGCTACTCTGACTTGTCAATCATTTCAATCAGAATTTTTATCTTCGTTTTGATTTTTCTTGTAAAAGTGATCGACTTCAGTGGCGTGAGCTTGAAGCCCATGCTTGAATTTGAGTGTCGGTTGCAGAGAATATGCGAGGTCTTGTCCTGGAACAATCTCGAAGTGGAACCGGCTGAGCAGACTGCATCACAATCTGCGTCATCGCGAGGTTCGTGCCCATGCAGGCGCGTGGGCCAGCGAGAAACACATTGAACTTGTATGGCGATATCGAAATGGGTCTGCTCGTAGCCTTATCGATCCATCGCTCGGGTTTAAATTGCTTAGCATCTGGCTCCCAGACCCACTCCATGCGTCCAAGCACATAGGAAGGAAAGTTGACAGTCGTTCCTTTCTTGATCAACGTTCCATCGCATAGAACGACATCCTGATTTGCCTGGCGTACGTTGGCTGGAATTGTCGGGTACAAACGCAACGACTCCTTGACAGCAGCTTCCAGATAAGACAGATCCTGTAGCTGCTTTACGGACGGCGCCAAACGCTTGCCGTTCACAAGGTCCGGTAGCTTTTCCGACATCTCCTGCAGTACCTTTTGTTCCACATGCGGATTTCGACCCACTGCGTAGAAGAACCACGAAAGAGCAGCAGAGGTTGTGTCACGGCCGGCAGCAAGGAAGTTGAGTACGATATCGCGCAGCAACAGAGGATCAAACTCCTGGTTTCCACATTCATTTCTCAAGTGCTGGTCCAGGAACAGCGACACGATATCCTTCTTGCGCACATTATGGCTCTCTGATCGAGTCTTTGACTGCCGCTGTTCGATGGATCTCGAGATAATGCCCAGGACCAGACCATCGATCACCCCGACATGTTGCCTCATCTTGTATTCTGCGCCTACGTTGAGCCACCGCTGGAGCTTCCAGAGCCACTTTGGCAGGTGAAGCGCAGCGCTAGGACTTTGCCTGCGCCGTCAAAGGCCGACTGGAACTCATGCTCTTCGTGATTCTCCAGCGAGTTGAGCTGCACGCCAAAGCCGATCTCAGCGAATGCTTCCATCGTAAACCGACTGAACACCGTTGGGAGATCCATCGGGATCTGGTCGACCTCCGCCTTGCGCAAAACCTCGTGCACATTGACAAAAGCAGCGATCGTACGGTAGAGGTCATGGACTCGCGTAGCATGCGCGTTGTGAACAGATTGCTGCTTGTCTTGCGCTGATGCACCCAGTCGAGCCGTCGGCTGTGAAGATCCCGTTGCCCAGCACTTCACGCATGATTTCTCGCATGTATTCAAAAACTCGGCCTGCGCCTTAAGCACGTCTTCGATGAGCTCGGGCGTTGTAAGCACCACGACTGGGGGCCATCCGATCATCTTCCACGTGACTGGCTTGCCTTCGGCTTCTTCATCGATATCCATGCGCCAGTCATGCAGCCGATGCACGTTCTTGATGTATCTCCAAACAGCGGCAGCGAGTGCGGAAGTCCTCGCGCCTTCTTCACTCTTGACGACCGAGCGACGTAACTAATTGCGCACAATACTAGCGCACAGGACGCAAGCTCCGTGCTTTCGTCTTAGAGCAACACACAAGGATCAGAAGCCCATGGTCGACATCCAAGCATCTGTCTCAAGCGCTTTCAGCTGAGTCATTCAGCCGCATGTCGGTTAAGTACCGGAAAATTAACTGTTTTTTTTGCGTACATTATGAACTTTCGAACACAGGATAAATGACAGGTCGGTCCACCTTCGCGCAACCGTCCGACTGAGTTACCTGCGCGGTGTGGTGATGACCGTGAAGGCGCTCTCGCAGGCGGCTCTGGCGGCCTCCTCGCTCTTGAACCTGCCGAGATAGAGCGGATTCCTCTGGCCTGGCAGGTACAGCTTGGCGATGAACGTGGTTTTCTTGTGCCGCGCGATGACGAAGCGCTGTTTAGGCGGCTCGCTCTCCGACTGCGGCGATGGAGAGAACTCGGTCTCGTAGCTCGTGAACGAGTCGCTTCGCGCAGAGTACGACCGTGAAAGCGACGGGATATCGATGATCTCGTCCCCGGCGCTGCTGAGTGACTCGTGTGAGGACGCGTACGAGCGCGCAGAGCTGAGTGGTTCGCTATTGCCGCCTTCCTGGCCCACGACAGGGCAGACAATCTGGCCAGACCGAGGCCGTTGCGAGCGCTGCTTCCGCCACTGCTGCTTCTGCCCGATCGTCTGGTACTTCTGCGCACTGGACGGATAACGTGCGATCAGCGATGCCTCAGCCTCCTGGTTCGATTCAAGGTCTTTGCCTGGTGAACGGCCGCCGTGAAGACACGCAAGGTGTTGGAAATCTCCGCGCACAGCGGACACGTTCTTCAATTGCAAGTTTGGGAGCGTTGGTGACGCTGCAATCAATTCCGGAACGTCCCAAGCCTGGCCTTGCTTCTCGCGTGCAGTGGCCGGTGCTGCGTTCTTGGTGGGGGAATCCGCTTCATCGATGTCGTCTGGATCCAGCACTGGAGATACGATGAACTTTGCTTTGGCCCGCGCCATTCTTGGGTCTAGAGTGCGATGCATTTGAAAGCTTGCTGGTTGTGTCGCTTAGAAGTGGCAGAGACGGAGACTTGGATCAGAACGGCCACTAAATTTGGAGCCCGGCTGGGTCGGACAAAGATGGATAACTCAGCCGACCAGCGCGCAGCAAGTTTCGCTATTGGATCGATGTTCTGGTGCGATGGTTTCGTTTGGCGATCTATTGTTGCAATCTCCGGAAGAACTGGAGCTGAGTGATTTGAGGATCATGCGTTCCAACTATTTTGAGTTGAGGTTTCGTTCTATTCCAGGCTTTGACGTCACTGGCTGACCATATAGCCCTCCAACTGGAAGCGAGAAGTACTGCGTTGCAGTGATTAGACTCCGAGGGCCACTCGCATCATGGGAGAAGATGTGTCTGCTGCTCCAGATGAGAGCACAGCGACCGCATCAAGCAGTGCGAAGGCGATCAATGCTGCGGCAAAGAAGAAGGTTGCGCTGTGGAACAAGCAGGCCAAAAACTTGAAAATCAAGGACGTGGGCAAGAAAATTGAGGCGATTGAATTCTGCGCGCACAATGAGATGTTTCTGCAGGAACCAGATGTACTTTCACAACTCATGGGCTTTCTTTCGCGAGTGAAGGTGAATATTTTCCCAGTCACTCTGCTTGTATCAGCCTATTGTTACCTGACAATAAACTGACGATGCCCGTGGAGATGCCGGAGGTGATTGCAGCGACAATTCAAACCTTTGAAACGCTGCTAAATCCACCAGATAACTCGTCGAATGAGTCAGAAACGCCAAGTTGCACCGTTAACCCTGAACAGAATGGTACAACAAATCTTGCTGTAATGGCGCTTTTATTGCGGTAGCTGACAAAACCATGTTTGCATTGTTGAAGCACTATTCATTGTCGAGCAAGGTCAGGTAGCAAGCACTTGGAAAGGTGGTGAGCCTTTCGTGAATCTGTGGAAGTCAAATGTTTCCACTGAACTCAAGGTGAGTTGCAAATTGCCACTGTAGTTGATGTAAACTCACTCCCTCATCATTATTTATTCTGCCAGATTAAAGCCGTTCAAATATTTGACACACTTCTTCGCTTTTGTGTACGACTGGCTACAAATGATAGCCACCACAGAGCAACGTTGGTTCATTTCCAGACTACAGGATCCCCGAGCAGCGCCCTTTTGACATGCTTGGATGCAGGAGATGATTTGCTTTCGTCCACTGCTCTTTGTTGTCTGCATCGACTCTTGGACAAAACACCACACGTCGATTTTTTGATGAATTTTGAAGAATCTAAAGGCATATCTCGTGTATTGGTATTTGCAGCACGATCCGAGAGGAATTTTCATCTGCAGGTGGTCCAAATCATCGAAAGCCTATCAAAACTAGGTAACATTTCTCGCTCGTATTGTTTCTCCGATCGTATTCCAAACGTATTTACATTTATTGATTTTCAGCGGATGGAAGACAATTGCTAAGAAACAATCCGACCTTATCTGTTCTGAAGGATATGCTTCTCGACATTGCGAGCGTGATCATTGCTGCTTCGGCTTCACCAGGTTGTATCACAGTTGCAGAAGCAGCGATCATTTGCTCTTGCATCATGTGCATCTGTCGTAGCTTTGCTCGCGTTCAGTTTGGCAAAGAACGCATAATATCGAATTGCGAAGATGCTGGTGATAGTGATTTTGATGATGACTCTTTGGTATACCCTATCGTGGAAACGCTGATTATGTTGTTGCAAAAAGAGATTGCAGTTGCAGTGGGCATAAGCAATCCTGCTCAAACGGCAGTCCCTCCGGCTAATGCCGCTTCTGGTGCGAAGGCAGCAGAAGCGAGTGCTGCTTTAGCTGCTGCAGCAGCATCTTTTTCCGTCCTCTTTCCGTTCAGCGGTGACAAAGCTGTGACGATTCTCTCCAGCCTCGGTCGTATGATACAATCAAGTGAAAAGTGTAAGATATATGCAAAAGAAAAAGGCATTTTCCCAGTTCTCTTGGATTGCTTCAAGTTGCAAACGGAGCTGCAACTTCGTCAAGTTGCTGACAAGGTGATGCATTTATGCGTCGATGGTAATTCTTCGACTACGAATGGCGCTGATCTGAATGAAGACGAAGCCACAACTTCCACTGATCATCGGATTTTAAGTGAGATTCGAGTTACCAAACCCGTCGTCAGTCAAGAAGAAGACAATATTTCAGATACAGCACTTTTGGAGGTCAAACCTGCTTTCTTAAGCGTGGACAGCGTACTGTCGATATTGGAAGTCAGCTACAGCGCTCAGAACCATGAACTTTTGTTTTGCATGGTGCGCTGGCTATCAGTCGTCGTTGATGCATCTCCAAATGCCCAAGCATTAGGTGAACGTGGCATTGATTTCGTACTGAAAGTCCTTCTTGAGACACCCACAAGCAAAAATTTGCTCGTTGGATACTTGTCCAAGTGCATCCAGAAAATCACGCTTCAAAGCCCTGAAGCATGCGAGGTATGCACAACCATTTGATTATTACCGCGCTGTGAATGAACTAAATGTCACGGACTTAATCGTCATGTATCTATGGTAGACCTGCGGCGGCGATAACCGGAACCCAACGAATACGTTACTTACTTTCCTTCAGTCATCTTCAAGGAATAGTGAAACGGAGCAGGGTGATACAGAAGCCCCATCAGATGAAGACGCAGCATCGATTGAGACAGATGCTGTGTGCAAATTGGAGTGGGTGGACGAGTTTGATGAAGTGGATGCGTTCGAACCGGTCTCTCTCACAGAGAACCTCCAGGGGATTGATCCTGTTCTTATCGCGGCGAAAGCTCTTGCGTCTCCTCTTCTCAGTTTTTCAAAATGGAACATGACCGAAACATCATCAGTGAGCACGAACTTTGGTGAAATCATCGCAAGAAGAATAGAAGAAACGTCCCCGTCGTCGAATCCTTCAGGAGCTAAAGCTGGAAGCAAGAAAAGAATCGATGGAGTTAAATCCACCGTTGTTGGCGAGAACATCGTTTGCTCACTCCTCGAGAAGAGTATCTCATTGCTTCAGCTGATTCCTTCATTCGCGTCAACGAGCGTTACTGTATCCGTGGCCATTCTCCAGCTTGTGACGAGTTTAATGCAACTTCCGGGCGGCACTTCAGCACTTGTTAAACTTGCAAAGTGCGCGAGGGATACTGATATCGCCGCGGGTGCACTGTCACCACGTGCGGGGGAAGTTGAACTGAGTCCAACTCCCGAGCAACCCTCGTTGTCATCTCCTTCGTGGCCATGGTCACCGGACGAGTGTACAAAAACCGAGTATTACATATTACTGAAGCCTATTTTGCATGTGTTACAAGCATCTGATTCAACGTTCGCTCAAATTGAAGCCGCTGTACACGCATTACATGTGATGACTACCGATACACCACCCAGTGAAGCACCGAATACGACAGAAACCGCTGAAGAGACCGAGCGCTTCATCAATGTTGCTGTTGCTTCAGGAGCTTTAGTGATCTTGATTTCGCTCACAGACGACGTTCGTATTTCAGGTTGTCCTTGCGATTCTCAGCGGCGAAAAGCAATGGCCGATCAAGTCCAGACTTTGATATTGACATTTATCCGACTGGGTCATGTGAAGCAGTCGCATGCGGATCAAAAATTTCTTGAAAGCGCAGATAGTCAGCAATCTGAGCTATCGTTGACTCCTTCAGAGCAACTGGATGCTGCGCAGACTACCAGAATCTCGTACGATGGGCTATGGGCTCATCGATTGCTAGACATGATGGTCTATGTACCCCGATACGAGTATATGCACTATCCTGCATTGTTGCTGGCTACTGAGCTGGGCCAAAATAACGTTGCTAAGGCTCTTTTGGAGGCAGGGTCATCAGCAGATGTCAAATCGTTGCTCGGGACCACTCCATTAATGATAGCGTATCTTACAGGAAACGAAGAGCTAACTGAAGACCTCCATATGGCTCATGCAGACGTGGACGCTATGACTTCCGATGGACAAGATTTAAGCGTATGGATTTGTGCCGCAGTATCACCATCAGTGGACACAAATATTCACGAATTAGTGTCTGAAACATATACATGTGGACAAGTCCCGCCTCCATTGAGCTATTTTATTCGCTGCGACGCAATTTGTGGATTTCCTACACGCTTGGAACGATGTCTTTCTGCTAAAATTGACGTTAACACGTCAAATGCCGAAGGAAATTTCTTGCTTCATGTGATTATCTCCAAGGTTCGAGTTCGAACGCAAATTCGTGGTGTTGACCTGTGCTTTCGTTATCACTCGAGTGACTTGGAGAACTCACAATTGATGGCCTTCGTCTCTAAAATTGTCGAGTTCAATGGATCAACTTTGAATGCCTGCAACCATCTGGGTCAAACTCCATTGCACCTGGCGATTATCTTTGGCCATGCGGATGTTGTTAAATACTTGATTCAGCAAAACGCAAATCCCAATGTTCAAGATAAGTTTGGCTATTTGCCACTACATTATGCGTGCTTGGGATTTTGTGATTCTGATTCGACTGGTATTATCCAACTACTACTGGAAGCTGCTACCAGACACGAATTATTGCTCGGTCGTTTTGAAGATACTCGAAAGAACAAGTCGCGTCAAGAGAAAGACGCGATCGCCATCGATACTATTTTGGAAGAAGGATATACTTCAGTTGCAGAGCCCCGAGCTATTATAACCGAGCTTTCAACTGCGCACCAAATTGTGTCGACCGCTTCATTTCTTGACAGTTTGCTTCCTTGGCATTTTGCATGTGGTGCGTGCAGCCAATATGTTCCAACACTGTGTCTCGATGATGTCATGATACATCGGTTCCAAATGAATGGACGCACTCGGGCCGAAATCTTGACGTACTTTCAGCAAAAATACGCTGTCGATTTTAACGTAAAGTGCAGCAAGGGCATGACAGCGCTTCACTTTGCACTCAAAACCGACGTCGAAGGATCTAATGTGCCCGTTCTTGATGTCTTACTCGCATCGAGTGGCCTGGATATAAACGCTGTGCACGAACCCATGTGGATTGACGCACTTCCCGTTGTACCAGTAAGAAGCTTTGTCGCTGTCACGACATCGACTATGCGAGCTACGCATTCTTATATCTCTTCACGAAGCTTTGAGCACAAGTATACCGTGATTCTTCCAAATGGCAAAAGGGTTGCCAATATTCACCGTGAACAGCTTGAGTTTATGGTGGGCCAAATTGCAGAGGAAATGAACAACTGCAATCTTGACAGACCAGCGACACAACGCAAGCATGACAAATATTTTCTATTTGTCGAAAGCTCATTCTCGCCATTGCACTACGCATTACAAACCAATGACGACCTCGCAAAACGTCTTTTGAATCTTCCAGGCTTATCTCTATTGCCGGAGCAGAGCGATCTCCCTCTCGTGGCCTTAGCGTGTGCTGCTAGACGTAGCGCCGATATAGTCAAGCTTTTGATAAACCAGCAGACGAACATGCGTGTCCATCTGCCACTGCTCGGTCATGACTACGAAGCACTAGCAAAAGAAAGCCAGGTGAATCATGTGACACTCGTTGGCCGGAAGCATGCAACCGCACTGCATTATGCTGTCATGTACGAAGATATTGCTGTTGTTCAAGCATTGGCGTCTTGCAAAGAGCACGTGAATGTCAATGTGCGGCGATCTGGTGATGGGTTCACGCCATTACATCTGGCCTGTGAAATGGGCAACATGGAAATTGTTGAAATGTTGCTGACTCACGATGCCAACCTAATGCAGCTCTCGACTTTGTCTGCATCTGCACATGGTGTGACACCATTGCAGCAGCTATTAAAGAGCGACAGTATGGGCAATGAAAAATTGAAACAACTTATAGTTAACCACCACATTCGTCCAGAAATGTTGTTGCAATCGCTGAATGCCCCTCCGACACTTCGATCCGATGAATCTATGACAAAGCTAGTGATGATGACCGTGCGCAGCTGCTATCCTATTGATCTAGAGAATGATTCTGCTTGCGAAGAAGACGTATCCTGCATACTGCTGGAAGAGGAAGAGCGCAATTTACAGCTTTTCCAACGGCTCAACGAAGTGGAGAGCGGCCAAGCTGAATACGGACGCCGCCTCGAAAACGAGTTGGAAAAAAGCAACGATATTTTGTACACATTCTTCGGGATGCTAAGCTCAGATGGAGAAAATGGAGACCAACTACGGCGTGCGTTTGAGAGCCTCAATCATCGACATGAGTGTTTTCGCCATCACCAAGTTCGATTGCACTGGAAAGAAGTATCCAAACAACTATCAGAACCCAATCCTGATCAGGAACCACAAGAAAATGAGCTGGGTGGTCCTGCTGAACAAGCCCATGAAGTCACCGATTCGCCAGATAGTGAACAGACATACAGTAGATAGCTTCGAGTAGACCCAATACGGTCAACATGGCAGGGTATATATGACTTCGAAATTGCTTTTACAAGTTCTATTTCGATCACAATGAGACACATTTTATTTTTGGTAGAATCAACTGCCGACTCGTGTCTCCGTCATTTGGTGTTTTTCGGATTGAAGATGAACCAAGACGAACAAGATTGGAAAGGTATGCAAGTGCCAGCTCTGAATCTCAGTGCGTTAGCCCAAGCACCCTTATGCCCAGAAGACCCCAGCGAAGAATGCAATATTGCGACGGATTCTTCTTTTTTGCCTCGAGTGCATCCAGCGACCGCCCGCGAAAGTGATGGCGCGAAGTTAGACCGCGGTCGGTCCGTGGGCATTGCTTTTAAAACAAAACACGCGAGTGTTCCCGAAGGAGGGTTCATTCGTTTAGCACCTCCAACTATTAGGAGACCAAAGCCAAGACCACAGCGGTTCCCCGCAATTCCGCAGCGTCGTCACAGTTTGAATGGTCATATGGATCAAGACTTAATTTCGCACATGCAGCAGAGTACTTCAAGAGCTTTCCGTGAGCTGTACAATCTCTCTGAACAAAGCCAGAGTGGGTCACTCAAGGGAATTTTGGTTCAGGTTTTCCACGTGCTTCAACAAGCAACGTATTCGAATGAAAGCGATCAATCACAATTACATGGTCAAGACCCTATGATGATCATTGATCCGGATGATCGGGACCAAATGAACGGTCGAGAATACTTCTCATTGTTGGCCCAATCGCAAGAAAAACTGCGAGAGCTGGATAAGCTCAAGTCTCAACTAGAAACCAAAGTGGAAATGGAACAAGCAGTTGAGACGGACCTCACCCAGCGGCTGAATCAGTTGGACAGTGATTTGAATTTCATCAGGTGCCGCCATCTTGAAAATTACGATAACATTGAGGCAGAACGACTTGCGGTTGCGCAGCTGGAACAAGAGTATGAAATGCTTACCACCCAGGAGCTGACAGTCCGACGAGAGTGCGATGTGCTCACAGTCCAAGTGGTGAAGCAGGAAACACAACTATTGGATCTGCAAAGCAAATTGGCGCATCTAGATCTAATATCGCGAGGCCCGATGCGAAAGCATCTGGAGCAGAAGAAGCTAAAGGACCAAGAAAGCGCGCTTGATGCCGTGATACAACAGACGCAATCGGACAATGACAAGTTGGAAACCGAGCTTCGAGATTTAGACCAGCAAATTGAGAGCCTCGAGCAACAGAGGCAAAAAGACATCTATCGTTTGCAGCAGGAAGAAAGAGAGATTATTGAGGCTGAGCAACAGCGAGACATAATTGCGCTAGCGTGCCAGCGAACACGTGAGTGCCACACTCCACGACCTTCATGGGACGCTATTGTCGAGAAAACGCCAGAGATCTCGGCACAGAAATATCATTGGGAGATGCGAAACAAAGACAGCAGCTTGATAACATCGAACTGGGATGGATTGGATGATGTAAGAAACGAATACCCGGACGAGGTCAACTTCCTGGATGATGAAGATGAAGAGGGTTCGAGAAGCACTACGAAGCTAGTGAAAGAGATCTTGCACTGGATCGAACGACTTCAAAAGCATTGCGGTGTGAATCTACACCTCAACAGAGTACGACTATTGTGGCTTGTGGGATCGTAATGGATTCTTTTACTCACCAAAGCTTGCTGTTTTTTTAGATTTGGCACGATATCGAGGAAGCGCGCGTGGAGTTGAATATTCTGCACCACCAACTCAGTCGAGCACTTCGAAAACACAATCAGCACCGTTTGGTGTCCGCAATTAGCAGCGCTTCATTATTGAGCAAGAAACCCAAGCAAGAATATCTCATTGCGCTGGGAGTTCACGAGCAAGTTCCGAAGTTCTTGCGCCACCAGGGCAAGATCAAGCAGCGGCAACTGAAAAAAGTCGAAGTTGAGAATATCATCCGCAAGGTTTGGTGCGAGAAACGAAAACGCGAGCAGCGCAATCCGCTGGCCACTATCGCGCTGGAAGAAGTCTTGTTCGACAAACTCTACCGCAAGTACGGCTTCCAGCCATTAATTGCTGAGTGGGGGTATAATCTGCTTTTATCCTTGAACACGTTCGCCTGGGACGCAGAGATCGAGATGTTTCTGCTCTGCCTGACGAGCGCGATTTCCGATTCCGTATATGTCGACCAGGAGCAAATGCTCCAGTGCTGCCAGACTCTCTTGCTCTCACTGTGCGGATCCTACGGAAACGAAAGCTTCGTCACCGAACGGCGAGTGTTGCTCAAGGACGCACTGGTCACTCTGAGAACGTTTTTCCCACTGAAATCGTCGAACCAGCTGCAAGCTATTGAGAAGGCCATGATCCGGGACATGCACAAAATGAATCGCGGTGGTAACGACTCGATCCTATACATTGAGGACATTCTACCGCTCAACGTGATCTATCCGAAAGGTTTCTTTGTGAAAACACTGCGCACGCAGCACTTTAAAGAAATCCAGGACTTCTACATAGTCCTCGTCAGGTATGGGCCACTGAATGATTCTGCTTTGAGAAGCATGCTAATAATTATGACTTTCACATTCAAATCCAGTGATTTGGAGCAACGAGACACAAATGATACGGGACTTCTACCGCTTTCGGAAATTCGAGATGTAGGATGCATTGAAGAGCTATTGTGGCCCCTTGGTTGACAAGTTAGTGTCTACTTTTCCACTAGGCCATACTCGCGATCGATCCGCTTGCCGACACAAACACGATCTATGCCAATCTAGTAAAGGGCATGGGTCTCAAGTCCCGATCTCAGCTCAAAATGAGCGAAGTTGTGGCTTATCGGGATCTTCTCAAGGTACAATATCGCGTGTTTCAGCATAAACGTTGAAGATTTATCTGATGCGATTTTATTGTATCGGTGAACGTAGAAAATGAACACGAGCTGTTTGATGAAGCTCACATTAAATTTCGACCCGAACGCCCACATCAACGGCCGCCACTCCACTGCAGTGGCATCCAGCAATTCAAAGCAAAGCGAAGCGTCCTAATGCTGAAGGAACAATGAGAGCTGTAATACACGAATTGCAACTGAAATGCGTGCTATTAACGAAGTGAATGAGTGATGCAGGACGAGGAAATGAAGAGTGGCCCACGAGATTGAATCCATCTTGCACGGCACACACAGAAGCAAGCCTACGACCAGGTCACGGAGAAGTCAGACGCGATGCTCTGGTTGAGAGACGACAGGTCGATGGTCAGCGAGAGCGTGCTCGAGTTGTACGAGCTGATGGAGCCCAGTGAGACCTTGTTCGGCGCTGTCGAGACACCAAGCACGACGATTTTGGACACGTAGCTTGTGGCTGCAGCAGCGTAAAGGTTCTGCGAGACCTTGCTGGTGAAGGATCCGGCCGCGGCGGTAAAGGCCGCGATGGTCGAGCTGGCACCAGCGATCTCCACTCCATCGTCCAAGAAGATATCGCCAGAGGCACTTCCGGAGCTCGGCAACGCCACAAGGATCGTGAACGGAGTCAAGCGAGCGGCTGTACTCGTAAGCGCAGCCTGGTGCATCGGGATGATCGTTCCGCCGCGTACGTGCACGGGCATGTCGTATAGACTCACAGTCGTCGTGATGCTCTGACCAGTGCTCACCGTGCGAGAGTAGTCGAAGATGTTGTACCAAGTGCCTGCTGGATAGTAGCCAGTGACCGACGTCGCGCTCTGGTAGAGCACCGGTGTCACAAGCAGAGCATTTCCGAGCATGAACTGGCGATCCACTGTGTGCGTGTTGGTGTCGGCCGGGAATTCGTGAAACAGCGCGCGTGCAATTGGGCTGCCCGAGTCATGCGCGTGGTAGCCAAGTGTGTACAGGTACGGCAGCAACTGGTAGCGCATGCCAATGAACTTGCGGCCGACCGTCGCGACTTCAGTCCAGACATACGTCTCTTGCGAAGACGCTTCCAAGTTGTTGTGGTTGCGAGCGAATGGGTAGAACGAGCCAAGAGCGGTCCAGCGAGCGCATAGTTCCATGGTCGTCGAGCCTGAGAAGCCGCAGATATCAGAGCCGACCATGGGAATACCGAACAGACCAAACTTGAGGATCGTTGGGATCGACCAGCGGATATCGTCCCAGGTGGCAGCATTATCACCAGTCCAATGAGCCGCATGGACACCAGAGCCAGGGAACGTGGAGCGTGAGAGCACGAAAGAGCGCTTACTCGTGATGGACTCCTGGGCTGCGTTGGTCGCGATGGCTTCCGTGAGTCCGTATAGGTTGTGCGAGTCGTACTGACGGACGCTGCCGTACTGGATGGCGCTGGTCGAGATGCCCTTGTTGTAGATGGGATCCTTGCTGTTGATGTTGTTGATGGCGAAAGGCGGATTGTCGTACTTGTTGCCGTCGGCTGTGCAGGACAGACAGCAAGTCGTGATCGCATTGATGGAGCCCGTGTTGGGGCACGTGACTCCGGATTGGCGCACGCAGGTGTTTCCAGGACAGAAGTTGGCCAGCTCGTTCATGTCGATCCAGAGACCGTCGTACGCGAAGTTGTTGTGCATGAGCGTGAGCTGCTCCTGCCAGTAGCTGGTCGAGTTGGGGTGGAAGAAGTCCGGGAAGACCGTGGGCCCAGGCCAGACCTGGCCCAAGTACGCGTTGCCGTTCGTGTTCTTGATGAAGATGTCCATGGAGAGACCCTTGGTGTAAGCGTAGTCGTTCGTGTCGTCCGGAATGCCAGGATCGATGATGGGCACGAACTTCTGGCCGCGACCGTGCACGTACGTCATGAAGCTTTGCATGTCAGCGAGCTTGAAGTTGGTCGAGTCCAGTGTGAAGTCGTGGTAGGAGCTCATGTAGTCGATATCGGCCCAGATGACGTCCAGCGGCAGGCTGTTAGCCGTGTAGTTGTCCACCACGTTGCGCAGCGCCGTGACAGACGTGTAGCCCCAGCGGCACTGGTGGAAGCCGTAGGCCCAGTAGGGCATGAGCTTGGGCCGGCCGATCAGTGCTGTGTACTGCGACACCACGTCCGCGGGAGTCGGTCCCACCATGATACTGAAGTCCAAGATGCCTCCGATTGTCTGGTAGCCGAGCAGACCGGACTCGTAGGTCACGTCCATGCCGTTGCTGTTGAGTAGCAGTACACCATGAGCCTTGCCGTTGCTGTTGAGACCGAGATGGAACGGATGCGAGCCGTACAGGTTCACGTTGGCCGTCATCGCTCCTTGGTCTCGAGCCCAGAGCGTGTACTTGTCACCCGAAGTCATGCGCATGTACTCGCGCGTGCTCTCGCCAATGCCGTAGAGCGTCAAGCCCGTGGGCGCCGCCGTCGCGATCTGCAGATACTGGTCCTTGACAACCAGCGGCAGCACAGACGAGTCAAAGAGCACGTAGCTGTCCGACTTGCGCGTGACTTTGAACGTGAACGGACTCGTGGTGTAGTTAAACGTGTACAGCGCATCGCCCGAGTCGGAGCTTGCTCCTCCGAGCGATCCCTTGGGGTACAGCGTCCTGGGCACCTCCCATCGCGTGGTGCTGGCGTCCGTGATCTTGACGCGCACGCTGGAAGCCTGGGTCTTGTCGACCTTCACGACCAGCGAGCTCACGTCCGAACCGTAGACGACAGTGCCCGAGTAGGAGCGCACCGCGAGGTTGATGGTCAGCACGCCGGAGGCCTCGGAGACCGACGAGACCGAGTAGCCAGGGCCATTGATGAAGCCCGTGGCCACGTCGGTGTTCTGGTTCACGAACGCGTAGCTTCCGACCGTGGTCACCTTGTAGTTGGCGCTCAGGTTGCTGTCCCAGCGGCCGTTGCCATCGTTGAACGCGATCTCCATGGTCGACGCCGACGTGAGCGCGTACATGAACCAGCCGTTGGCGGCCGAGAACTTGCCCGCGTACGTGCTGGGCGACATGGCGTAGCCTGGAGCCGTGGTCCACGTGCTGCCCGTGGAGTAGTGGATGTAAGGCTGCGCCCACGTGCCGGCCTGGAACAGGATGTGGAAGCCCGTGCCGTCGCTGGGCTTGACCAGTTGGCCCGACGTGAAGCCCGTGACCTTGCTCACGACCGTGTACGTGCCCTGGGCCGTGATCTTGTAGTTGGCGTTGTTGTTGTTGTCCCAAGTCGTGCCCACGCCGTCGTTGAAGACAAACTCGAGCGAAGTCGCCGACGGGAACGTGGCCTGGAAGTAGCCGCTGTCGGACAGGTACGTTGAGTCGGTGCTGGCGTTCAAGGCGACGCCGGGCGAGGTCGTCCAGCCACTGCCCGTGGTGTAGTGGATGCGCGGCTGTATCCATCGGTCGGTCTGGAACAGCACAGTGATGCCTGTGCTGCTCTTGACCAGTGTTTGCGCATCCGCTGCGCGGAGCGCGACGCTGGCCGTCAGAGCGAGGCCGAGCACTCGCAGGAGTCGACTCTTGAAGGAGCTGGTGTTGGCCATGGAGCAAATTCCCAAATGAGCGAGTGGAAGAGCGACACACTCAAGTCTTCCCTCAGCGCCTGGGTGCTTGCCTCCACCAAGGAGCAGCGCTCTCCAGATGGCAGACGCATCACGTCCGTTGGGAAGAAAGGGCGGATTCGTCATTTTGTTGACGCCAGCGCGTCTGGTCTTGAAGTGAGTGAGGATCCCATCACCACATTGTTGAAGTGCGCATGTCTGGTCTCCGTGGAGATGCGCTAGCGAGATCTCCGGTGGATCTCACTCATGACTTTTCACGACTGATACACGACGGTAGACGTTGTCTTGCTGGTTCTGGCCACCTGTGAGGCTGTCTGCCACTGCAGAGTGCATCGACCCAATAGCCTTGATAGGGTCAGGCTTCTTCCAGCCTTTCGCTTTGGACTTTCGATCTAGCTGGTGACACTGCGACGCATGCCGGCGCTTTGGAGTCCATCTAATAAATCAAGTGGGGCTCAACTCTTCATCTTCAACCTCAACCACGTGGCGAGTCTGGTGCGCGATCTCTTCAGCATGACTGGTGGATGGGCCAACGTGGCACTCGGTGCCGTGAGGATCGGAAGCTACCGACAGAGTTCAAGAATTTCAACTTGATAAGGAGGAAGAGCCTAAAGCAAGCAGTGAAACTAATACTAGTACTTGTACTGTAAGGGAAACCTCAGCGCAACTTGAAGCGCCAAGCGGCAGGAATCAAGTAGAGCACAGTGGAACGCAGTAGAGATCTTCGGTTGAGACGAGCGTGGCACCTGTGGCATCTGTTGCCTCCCACTCTGCAACGCTACACGTTCGAATTCTTCAATCTCCTTGTGACGACGCAAAAGTGACTGCCATTCCAGAGAATACAGCGACAAGGATACTACAAATGAATCAAGTGCGACGATGTTGAAGCAGCTGACCAGATCTCGTCTCCTGCCCAGCGAAATTATGATTTGCATGATGGCGATGCAACTAGATAATCCTATTTTTTTGAAAATGCACTGAAAGTTTATTCCATTGGATAAAGGTCTTGCGCTCCGTAGCATCTACTTTTTGATTTTTACGACGACTATGTGGGCGTCCACTAACGACAAGGAGGTCCTTCTCACTGCCACTTGACGGAGAATTCGCTGGCAATACTCTGGCTAGCCTTGGTCAGGTCGATCTCCAGACGCTGAGTAGCCGAATCGTACGTGGAAATGGAGCCGAGCGACACCGACGAGGGCTTGGACGTGACGCCGAGCACGACGATCTTGGACACAAGGGTCGTGGCCGCCGCCGCGTACTTGTTCTGCACCACAGTCGTGGTGAACACACCAGCAGAGGCCGAGAAGGCAACAATTGTCGAGAGCTCACCAGCTATTTCGACGCCGTCATCCAGGTAGAGATCACCCAAAGCATTTCCAGAGCTCGGCAGCGCCACAAGGATCGTGAACGGGGTCAGACGAGCAGCCGCACTGGTGAGCGCAGCCTGGTGCATCGGGATGATCGTTCCACCACGAACGTGCACAGGCATGTCGTACAAGCTCACCGACGTCGTGGTCGATTGCCCGTTGCTGACAATGCGCGAGTAGTCGAAGATGTTGTACCAGATGCCCGCAGGGTAGTAGCCCGTCACAGAGTTGGCGCCCTGGTAGAGCACCGGCGTCACGAGCAACGCGTTGCCCACCATAAATTGGCGGTCGATAGTGTGCGTGTTGGTGTCGGCCGGGAACTCGTGCAGCAAGGCGCGAGCGATCGGGTTTCCGTTCATGTGAGCGTGATAGCCGAGCGTGTAGAGGTAAGGGAGCAACTGGTAACGCATGCCAATGAACTTACGACCGACCGTCACGACTTCAGGCCAGACATAAGTCTCTTGCGAAGGAGCATCGTTGTTGTTGTGGTTGCGAGCGAATGGGTAGAATGAGCCAAGAGCGGTCCAGCGAGCGCATAGTTCCATGTTGGATGCTCCCGAGAAACCACAAATATCAGATCCGACCATGGGAATACCGAACAGACCGAACTTGAGGATCGTTGGGATCGACCAGCGAATATCGTTCCAAGTGGCAGCATTATCACCAGTCCAGTGAGCAGAGTGGACACCAGAGCCAGGGAACGTGGAGCGCGAGAGCACGAATGAACGCTTGCCGGTGATGGATTCCTGAGCGGCGTTGGTGGCGATGGCTTCCGTGAGTCCGTAGAGGTTGTGCGAGTCATACTGACGGACACTGCCGTACTGAATAGCACTGGTCGAGATGCCCTTGTTGTAAATAGCATCTTTTCCATTCACATTGTTGATAGCAAACGGAGGGTTGTCGAACTTGTTGCCGTCACCCGAGCATTGCAGGCAGCAGTCCGTACTGGCAGCAGTTCTGGGACAGGTGACTCCAGATTGGCGCACACAGTTGGTACCAGGGCAAAAGTTAGCCAGCTCGTTCATGTCGATCCAAATGCCATCGTAAGCGAAGTTGTTGTGCATGATAGTCATCTGTTCCTGCCAGTAGTTCGTCGAGTTCGGGTGAAAGAAATCAGGGAAAACAGTCGGACCAGGCCAGACCTGACCCAAGTACGGGTTGCCGTTCGTGTTCTTGATGAAGATACCCATGGAGAGACCCTTGGTGTAAGCATAGTCATTCGTGTCATCCGGGATACCAGGGTCAATGATGGGCACGAACTTCTGGCCGCGACCATGCACATAGTTCATGAGGTTCTGCATATCAGCAAGCTTGAAGTTGTTTGGGTCGAGCGTGAAGTCGTGGAAGTTGTTCATGTAGTCGATATCGGCCCAGATGACGTCCAGCGGGAGGTTGTTCGAAGCGTATTTGTCAACCACATCACGCAGTGCCGAAGTGGATTTGTATCCCCAGCGGCACTGGTGAAAGCCATAAGCCCAGTAGGGCATGAGCTTGGGGCGACCGATCAGCGCTGTGTACTGTGACACCACGTCCGATGGTGCCGGGCCCACAAGAATGCTGAAATCCAAAATGCCACCAATCGTCTGGTAAGTGATCATGCCATCGAGCAAAGTCACGTCCATACCGTTACTGTTCAGCAAGAGCACACCGTGGGCCTGACCCTTACTGTTGAGGCCAAGGAAAAACGGGTGAGAGCCGTATAGGTTCACATTGGCAACCATAGCTCCCTGATCGCGAGCCCAAAGGGTTTGCTTGTCGCCCGTGTTCATCTTGAAGTTTTCACGCGTGCTTTCACCAATGCCGTACACCTTCATGTCCGAGTTGACGACTGTGGCGATCTGCAGGTATTGATCCTTGACAACAAGGGGCAGTCGGTACGAGTCAAAAATCACGTAGCCATCCGATTTACGCGTGACCTTGAACGTGAACGGGCTGTTGTTGTAGCTGAAATCGTAGAGAGCATCGCCGCTGTTGCCAGATTGCGATGCACCACTAAGCGCGCCCTTGGGGTAGAGCTTCGTGGGCACCTCCCAGCGCTGTGAGTTCTTGTCAGTGATCTTGACCCGCACGCTGTCGCTTTGAGTCTTGTACACTTGCACCAGAAGCTGCTGGACATAAGAGCCATAGGTCGAATCACTGGTCGGGTTTACCGAAAGAGAGATGCTCAAGACACCGTTAGTCTCGCTTGCAGACACGACCTTGTAGCCGGGGCCGTTCACATATCCAGATGGGGCCGGTGGAGTCGTAGGCTGCGGAGTAACCGAGGAAGGAGTGGGCGTCGTAGGGGTTGACGGTGAAGGCGAAGAAGTTGGTCCTGGTACTGGGGTCGACGTCGGTGAAGGTGACACCGTGGGCGAATGGTAAGTGTTGGTATTGATGTAGGCATAAGTTCCCACAGACGAGAGCTTGAAGTTGTTGTTGTTGTAGTTCTCCCAGTGACCATTGCCGTCGTTGAAAACAAACTCGATCGAGGCGGCCGAGACATCAAATTGCCACCAGCCATTGCTGCTCGAGAACTTGCCACTGGATGTACTGCCACCCATTTGAACACCCGGTGACGTGGTCCAACCGCTGCCGGCATTGTAATGGATGTACGCTTGGGTCCAGTAAGGAGCCTGGAACAGGATGTGAAGACCTGTACCGTCGTTGGGCTTGACGAGCGTGCCCGAGGACAAGCCAGTAACTTTGCTGACAATCGTGTACGTGCCCTGCGACGTCACCTTATAATTCTTGCTGTTGTTGTTGTCCCAGACACTGCCAGCGCCGTCATTGAAGACAAATTCCAACGACGAGGCCGAGGAAAACGAGGCTTGGAACCAGCCATTGCTAGCCGAGTAGGTCGCGTCGGAGCTGACATCCATTGCCACGCCAGGAGAGGTGGTCCAGCCACTTCCCGCATTGTAGTGGATCTTGGGCGCAAGCCAGTTGTCGGACTGGAAGAGAACCGTGATGCCTTGGCTGTTGCCGTTCACCAGCGTTTGCGCGTTGGTGGTGGCTGCAGTCAGCACCAGAAGCACTGCTGCGATCGCTTGAGAAAGCCGGAGGAATGTCGTGGTGGTTGCCATGATGCAAAATCCGGAATGAGCTCTGGGTTTCACTCCGCCAACGAAAACTCACAGCCGCATATCCACGCAATCATGCTCGTGATCACTTATCGACTGGAGAAGCACGTCTGCTGGTTACTTGGCTCTGCACATTGGGTGCTCGTCCTGCCTGATGGCATCTAGTGAGCCCACCACGACCATGTCTTTGGAAGATGAATCAAGATAATGCACGGGCTCTGCTCGAGGCTTGTGGCATCTTCAACTTCGGATTGTGTGGACGAGAAAGCCTCGTAACCTAATCTGATTCACGTGGTGCAGAGTCTGGACTGGCCATCCGCTGCGGATGGGTAGAACCTCATGTTGACCATCCGCAACCGATGCCATTCACAACAGTATGGTGCATCGCGATGAAACCACGCAGAACAGTATAGCACACGCATCGAAGTCCACGTTCAGACTTGACGCATCCTATTGTGCAGATACACCCAAAATCAATGGAGTCCACATGAAGTTTGCATATTTGGAAACAGAGGAGTGGGACTTGGAAGCGTAGAGGAATGGCATGGTGCGATAAATCTATCGAGTTCTCAGAATCATCACGTCACTGAATCCCACACCCGAACACGACAGAAAAATGGGATGCGCTCGTCTATGCTATTCGCACGACAAGTTCAACCGAGATCCTGCCGAGACTTCAAGCTCGAGCAGACGCGAAAATGCCTGGTAGCCATCCGACTCTACTTGATTCATGCGTGTTCGACGGCACAAAGTCAAGCGCTTCACCCCCAACGACTTGCAAAAAGTACAGTACACACGCTCCTTGTTGAACTTCACTGCGCCCATCCAACCATGGATCGATAGTCATTCCAGCGTCAAGGCCTGTTCCAGCACCAGCATCATCGCATTCCGACGCAACAACAGGCTCATAGATCAAAAGCAGTGGGACTTAAATCAAGTACTCTTCACAGTTGCGAAATAAATCCTTTTGATGAATCCAGTGGAGACACTTGAAGCCCTGTCTTGTGGCGCGTGCTGAGCAAAACAGCCATACCAGGCGAGATTAAATGATGACTGGTTGCGAAGACTCACGACTCTGATTGCTTCGCCGAGGGGATCCATCGCACTTTGATTTCATGCACTAGATCGTACGAAAACTGCAGCTGCGGTAGCTTCCTTTCTAGCCTCTGCTTGAGCTGCTTCCACTTTGGCAGGTATGATGACTCCCAAAGGATTGGCAGCTGCTGGTTGCAGCTATCAATGCGAAACGTGATGGAAAATCTAGGCCACAGCTGGTGATGTTCACTGCCTTGATCTAGAGCTAACAACAGAAAGTCTTCGACAAGGTGATTGAATTTGGCCGGGAGGTTGAATTTCTGCGAGCCGCGTCCGCCGATGGTAACATTTACACTTCGCTGAGGCACTTTTAGTGAACACTGTTTCGCCACGAGTGTGAGAAGCCCCTCTGCCGAGCAATCAACGCCATTCATTTCCACGAGACGCAGGTTGGGGAGTGATGCGAGTGCTAAGAGTCCAGTATCCGTAACACTGTTTGTGATATCAAATCCATGGTGTGCTGAGGATTCCACAAGCCGTAATTCCTGTAAGTCATCGCATGATCGCGCGAGCTCATGTAGGAATGCATCATCCACTACTAGCTGGTCTTCGTTTCCAAACGTTACTTGCCGATCAGAGAAAATCACTTCTAACTTTTTAAGACACGGGCATGCTCGCAAGACAGACCGAATGCCTTCAGGTGTACACTGGAGCGATGTCGGGGCCTGTCGCTCTCTAAATAGATAATCGCGCTTCCACAGCGCCGTATTGCCAGGTAGCGTCATATATTCCATGCTCAACTTGGGTTCAGCTGCAAAAAGCACAAATAATTCATCAATGAAAGGAAGGTCGAGCCAGCTAAATTCACGGATGCTTGGACAGGCTCGACAAAACTCTTTCCATGCAGAGATCCAAGACTCAAGAACTTGCTCATTCGTTTGTCGGCTGTTTGGGAAAATCGGAGCCAGCCGCAGTCCCTCTATATAGTCCAAGGCAGGACAATGAACGGTAATATTTGCCATGTGTTCATCAGAATACTCGTACGGATAGAGCTTTGGAAGTATCAACTTGTGCAGTCCGCTTTGGCTCAGAGGCAGTCTCATGATGAGCGACTGCTGCTGCCACTTGCTCATTGCAGCGTACATGGCTTCATATACAGGCTTGATATCTCGCTTTTGGTACCCAAGACAGTCCTGCTGGGGCATAACCAACACTCTGACTGCTTTGCAGTGCGTGGAAGCAGCCAGCAAGATCGCCGTAAGTTGTGGCGACATGATCGGGAAGTCGGACAGATCGAGACGCTGCAGCTTGGCACACTGAGAAAACACAATCCCCCAATCCAGAGCCACGTCCTCATTGATATCCGAAGTGTCCGATGTGAGCCAAGATATCTTGAGCGCCAGCACTTGCTTGTTGGCGAGCGTGTGCTGGAATCGAACCACTTCACTTGCCAATGTCGCCGACGTGTTGATAACCACATACTCCGCATCCAGTTCGTCTTCCTGGTTGTTCACACTTGGCTTCCTTTTCTCTTGATCATTTCTGCTGGCTTGAAGCTGCCGCTGAGGTTGTGGGCTGTAGATAAACGAGAGCAAGCCACGCAAAATGCGCGCCAGAAGCCACGACGGAGATGCCGGTTCCGGCCGAGCCACCCTGATCGCGTACTTTGGCGACGCCCTCTTCGCAGCTGAATGCGACAGCACATCATTGTCGTCATCGCCCCTGCTGTTGTTTCCTGTCGTCGAAGTCGCAGAGAAGACGTGCAGCTTGAGGGTGACGTTCGTGTCCTGCAGACTCTCGAGCAGCGCGCGAACGGCTCTCGCCCAGCTCTGAGAGACGGCCGCGAGCTGCCAGAGCCGAGGCGCATGGAGGGCCGTCTTCTTGGCCAGCGGGTCCGCGCAGAACCCGTCCTCCGCGAGCTCCACGATCACCAGCAGCGCCGGCAGCGGCAGCTCGTCCAGACGCCGCATTATTGGGCAATGGCTTCTCCAAAACGGAAACTCTTCTCCGTCCACCGCGGTGTGCGTTGGGGGTCGCTGATTGGTGGATCTGGACAGGGTTGAAGTGGAGCGGGTAGGGCTGGAGGAGCGGATCCGCTGGTGGACGCTCAAGCCGATCGGTGGTGCGCACATGACAAGCAAACGAGACCAAGAGGTCGATCGAGTGGAAGGAGCCAGCGAAGCAGACAGTGAAGCAGACAGTGAAGCATGTCGAGCAGCTTCAAGCAGAAGAAGATGAAGACGCTGGTCACGCGCAAGAAGACCCGCAAGCGCCGCATGGAGAGCGGCATGACGCACGAAGATGACTCTGGCCGACTGTTCCAACCGCCCAGCAAGCGCGACCCTCGCTGGAAGAAGCCCAGCGCCGCAGATCTGGTCTCAAACTTTGTGAGCTCCAAGAAGGCGAAGCTCAATGCTGCGGCGTCGGCTCGCGCGTCTGCTGAGGAGGACGAGGACGATGGTTTCGAGCTCGCGCCTGCAGTGCACAGCGACGTTGACGACGATGCGAGTGAGTCCAGCGATGAAGACGACGACGCTCACAATCCAGAACCTTCGCACACAGTATCGGAGCTCAAGCATCCGCTGCGGATATGCTCTTCGCTTGACGACTGCTTGGACCAGGTGAAGGCCAAGCACCAAGAGATCCGCCGTGCTGACGGGCGTCAGAAGACCAAGGTATTGCTCATGGTGGACATCCGATCGTTGTACAAGGCCATGAAGACCAAGCTCAACATCAAGGCTGAGCCGGTCAAGTCTAGAAGCAAACTGGGCATCCGCTCCATGAAGAAGGCCGAGATGGTGTACAAGAACATTGGCGCTGTCAAGACGCCCATGGACAAGTTCAAGGACTCCAACAAGGCCGTGCTCACGGACTACAAGGTCGGCAAGATCAACACGATCCTCACGGAGGACCTGTCGTACTATCCGTACTCAGAGTTGGCGCCGCAGCCGCAGCACGTGATTTACGTGGCCAAGAGCGCGCAGTCGGTCATCAATCTGGACCAGGGGCAGCTCGCAGACATGATGGTGCACGTGTTCATCGTGGATGCCGCCACCATCACGGAAGAAGACTCCGCCAAGCTGAAGCAGGCCTTCTCCATCGTGGAGCAATAGACAGAGAGATTAAAGAGCTGTATATGCATATAGACAGGTATTTTGTGCCGGTTCAAACTTGACGAGAGGTCGCTGTTTACGGTATCTTCCCGTAATTGAGTTTTCCTACGGTATCCTTGGGCATCTCCCAAAAGTGGATCGCAATGTGAAACGGACAACTGCTGAATAAGAACCTTATCAAATACGAACATATCGTCTTTTTCAATAGTAAATCAAATAAATAAGAGATGGCACAATCATCCTTCTTGTCACTAAACCCAAGGGATGTGCAACTGATTTATTTACGTGGTCCACGTGAGATAGAAGAAGACCGTTGCTTTTCGCGCATGGCGAGCGGCTGACCAAAACGCGATCAGGAAGCCGCCGCAGAAAACGACTGGAGGCCAAGCGGACGAGAGACTCACTATGGACATCAGCAGCAGCCTTGCCAGCGATAGCAGTCGGCTGGGCGATGCCGGCAGCAGCAGCAGCAGCGTCGCCACAGCGGCACCCGTGCTCTGGTCGGATCACCTGAAGGAGTCGGACTACTCCATGCTCATCGGTCTGCCAGTTGGCGCTCTGCTGCTCATCGCGTTCCTGCTGCGCGTGATCTGGCGCACCAAGTCGCGCCCCAAGTTTCGCCTGCCCAAGCAGGTGCCGACCTATGGCACCATTGACGCCGACGACCTGAATCGCGGATACGAGTACGATGGCGACTCGAACGACCTGATCTATGCCGGCCAGGTCGCTGGGCGCTACGACACGCGCTGGACGCGCACGTTCGACTTCATCTTCCTGGTCGGCATGATCGCGTTCGCAGCCGTGCTCGTGGTGCTCACGACCGTGCTCAAGCCGGAGCTGTGGCGCAACGGAACGTTCTGGTTCTTCCTGCTGCCCAAGCTCGTGATCATGATGGGCGTGTCCACGCTCGGCGGCATCATCTGCCGCTTCTTCTGCATCGTGGACGAGTCCGGCTACGTCATCACGGAGCGCAACTCGACGTTCAAAGTCAACTACACGCGCAAGTTCCAGCTCCTGGCCGCGTATCTGATCCCGCTGCTGGTCAAGCCGGAGGAATCCTGCGACTGCAACGGCGCGCTGGAGCTGGCGTGGGGCGACTTCGTCACGCTGCTGACGTTCCTGTTCCTGATCAAGCCCATTCGTGAGCGCTCCGTGTTCTTCATGCTCCAGTTCAACTCGCTGGACCGGCCGGAAGACCGACCGCACACGCTCAAGTGGATCGTGGCGGGCAACGTCTTCCCGGGGCTCTTCGTGCTGCTCTTCTTCCGGTGGCTCTTCCTCAGCACGTCGCAGAGCGATCTCGTGTTCATCCTGGTCTTCGTCACGAGCATCGGCGACGGCCTGGCCGAGCCCGTGGGCATCGCCTTTGGCAAGCACAAGTACTCGACCACGAGCTGCTTCTCCAAGCGCAAGTACACGCGCAGCTACGAAGGCAGCGCCTGCGTCTTCCTCTCGGGCATGGTCTTCCCGGCGCTGCAGTACTTTGACTTTGAGACCGCCACGCAGCTCTGGCTCACGATGCTCGTGCTGCCGTTCGTGGCCGCGTATGCGGAAGCCACGGCCCCGCACACCATGGACGCGCCCGTGCTCATGACGGCCTCGGGGCTCGTGCTCTACACGATCATCCATCTCTTCTAGACGCCAGACATTGACAGCACGTTCGTTCGTTTGACGCGTAAGGCGGCCTCTAGCCATCCGCCCCCAATGATTTAAGACCCAGAGAACAACAAGCCTCGTTCACATCACATCACACGTTTTCTCTCTGTCGCCATAACTCTAGCTTACGCAACTCTTCTAGCCTTCCGAACGTCACGGCGGCGGACTGGTGAAGCTCTTCTTGCCGTCGAGAAAGCTCCGGATCCGACTCATGTGGTGGTCACTGAATGGCTGGGCGTTCACGTGCGTCTCTTCTTGCAGCCACGGATGCTGCAGCGCCATGGCGGCCGGCGGCCGTTCGCTCGGGTTGCCCACGAGCAGGTACTGCAGGAACTTCTTGGCGTGGTGCGAGACCTGCATGGACAGGTCGTCCGGGAAGGCGTACTTGCCCTCGATGATCTTGTCCTCCACCTGCGAGAGGAACCGCGCGTCGAAGGGGAAGCAGCCGAAGAGCAGGATGTACGTGACCACGCCCAGCGCCCACAGGTCGATCTCGCTGCCGTAGCGACTGTCGCGGCCGAACATCTCGGGCGCCATATAGTGGCACGTGCCGTTCATGCCGGTCATCTCCACGCCGCGATCGCTCTTCCGTCGGCTCTTGCTGGCCTGGTGCGCCAGACCAAAGTCGATCAGCAGGATGCCGGCGCGAATGTCGTCCGGCGACTTGCACAGGATGTTCTCCACCTTGACGTCGCGATGCGTGACACCGCGAGAATGCATGTAGGTCAGCGCTCCTAGCAGCTCCCTCACGACAAAGGCCACCTCACGCTCGGACCAAGGCTGACGCAACGGCGGCTGGCCTGGCGATCGCAGCGCAACAGTCTCGAGCAGCTCACGCCCGGCCGCCTTCTGCGTCACGATCGCCACGAAGTCCTGCTCATGGAACACGTCCAGCAGCTGCACGATGCTCTTGTGCTTTAGGTCAGCCAGGATCGCCAGTTCGGCCTCCAGCGCCTGCTGCCGGTTGGCCGTGTTCAGGTATTCGGTGCGCACGAGTTTGACCGCGACCTCGTGGCCCGTGGCGAAGCTCTTGGCCACGAACACCTGCGCCGTCTTGCCTTCACCGATCTGGTGCAGCAGCTTGTAGAACTGGGCGAGCGTCGCGTCATGGCTCTTGGCAGCGGCGGACGACGCATGGCGCCGCTTGGTGGCGGTGCCGCGCCTGCGACTCTTGAGGCAGCCCAGCATGGCACTCCGGCTCTTGCAGCGCGTCTTCCGATCTGAGGCATTGGCCACTTGCCCGCACTCAGCATGACAACCGAACGACAAGGACGCAGATGGGGCGGACGGGACCGCTGGTTGCGCGAAGGTGGACCAGTGGCCAGAAAACAGCCAGGCTTAGTCGTAAACTACGGAATTAAACAGTGTAAATTACGCGTTCAGCTGGTGAAATGTTTCACAAGCCGTTTACGGTTTACCGCTGTGAAAAACAGGTCTGGGCAATCAGCTTCATGTTGGCACATGCAGGCTCTTGGCCTCTCTAGGAATGGGCTTGCGCTGCTTAGAAGCATACCCACCCACCCATCAGCACTTGCGTATCGTTCGAATTCCCACCATCATGCGTACTATAGGTTACAAATATCAGATTGGTCGATCTCATTGGCTGCAGTAGTGGCTACGTCACGCCCACGCGGCTGCAGGCTCGACACGCACGCGGAGTCCGTCTTTGAACTTGAGGGTCGGCTGGACAGCGTACGTGAGGCTCTGGCCAGGCTCAATGGCCAAGTGGAAGCGACTCAGCACACTGGCAGCAACCATCTTGATCTGGGCCATGGCCAGGTTCATGCCCAGACAGACGCGAGGTCCGGCCAGGAAGGCGTTGAACTTGAACGGCGAGACGACCAGCAGCTTGCCTGTGTCTGCATCTAGCCACCGCTCCGGCTTGTACTGCTTGGCGTCAGGTCCCCAGACCCACGTCATGCGCGCCAGCGTGTAGGACGAGAAGTTCACGGTCGTGCCCTTCTTGATGAACGTGCCGTCGCTCAGCACGACGTCCTGCTTGGCCTGGCGGATATTGGACGGAACGGTTGGATACAAGCGCAAGGACTCCTTGATGGCGGCCTCCAGGTACGGCAGGCTCTGCAGGTCGTCCATGGAAGGAGCTAGCGACCCGCCACTCATGAACTCTGGCAGTTTACTCGCCAGCTCCGCTCGGATCTTGCGTTCCACGTCCGGATTCCTGTCCAGTGCGTAGAAGAACCACGTGAGCGCCACGGACGTCGTGTCCCGTCCAGCAGCCAGGAAGCTGAGCACGATATCACGCAGCAGGACTGGGTCGAACGGCTTCTTTTCTCCGCTGTCAGCTTGTTCGCGGAGATGCTGGTCCAGAAACAGCGACACGATGTCCTTCTTGTGCTTCGTGTCGGAGGAGGACGATTGTCGTTGCTGGAGCGAGTTAGAGATGATTTCAAACACGGTCTCGTTGATCACACGCACGTCCTGCGCCATGTCGTACTCACAGCCGATGTTGAGCCATTTCTGCAGCTTCCAGAGCCAATACGGACGGATAAACCGCCGGATCAGGCCCTGCGACGCATTGTCAAAGGCCGACTGGAACGCGTGGTCTTCGTTTGAGCTTAGCGACTGGAGCTGCACGCCAAGGGCGATCTCTGCGAACGCGTCCATGGTGAAGCGGCTGAATAGAAGGGTGAGATCCACGGCCTCGTGCTGCTGACTCGACTGCTGCAAGATCCCATGCAGGCTTTTGAGCAGCGCGTGCGACATGGACATGGATTCCCTCAGCATCCGGGTCGTGAACAGATTGCTGCTGGTCTTGCGTTGATGCACCCAATCAGCTCCGTCCGCTGTGAAGATCCCAGAGCCCAGCACGTCGCGCATGACCTCGCGCATGTACTCGCCCTTGGCGAAGCACTCGAACTGGGTCTTCTGCACGTCCTCCACCAGCGCCGGAGTCGTGAGAACGACGACCGCAGGCCGGCCCAGCATCTTCCAGCGCACGGGACGACCGTGTGCTTGCTCTGCATTCTCCACTGTCCAGTCGTAGAAGCGGTGCGCGTTCTTCAGGATCGCGAACGTGTTGCCAAAGAACGGCAGGCCACCTTCAAAGTCGATGATCGGAGGGCCATGCGCCTGCGTGACGTGCGCGTAGACTCGTCGAGCGAGCTGCCAGGCGAGGATCGTGACGAGCGCAGCGGCAGGAACGGATGCAGGAGACACCACCAACATCTTGACCCTCTCCCGGTGCAGATCAGGATCTCGAGCGGCGTTGATGGGAGATGATCGCTGACTCCATCACCTGGTCGGGGACTGAACTGGAGGGGACAGCCCATTGGTGCACACGGTCCATGTTCAGACCTCTCAACCACACCACAGAAGGTATCACTCGCCAAAAGAGTCGACAGTTCTTTAGCTGCTTGACGCAAGCCTTGTCAGCATCTGAAGCCATTTTGAGTGGTGGACTGGTGAAAACACGTAAAAACAAAACAAAACCTAGGTTTTACGTCTGGCTTTATGTTTTTACGAACTGGCTTTATGGTTTTACTCTCTGGTTTTGTGCGGCTTAATTAGCTTCCCTGCCTAGTGTTGTGAATTTTCCACACGACGTTAAATACGTTTCTCGTTAAAAACAGTTGAAAACTGCTTTATTTAAGTTTTTCACGCGTGAAAAACAAAACAGCTGTCGAGACCGTAAATTTTCATTCCGAATCATCCGCTATCGCCCGGTGTGGTTCTCCGTGGTCTCTTAAGTCTCAGCGCTCAGCGGAGGTTCCGTGGACTCGAACTTGGACCTGGAAGTGGTCGCGCTCAGTCGATCTCGGTGGTCTCGGTTGCTGCAGCTGCGGTCGCGTACGAATTGGTCTCTCGATTCACGGTCACTTGAAATCGGGGGCAGTAGCGCTCGGCTTGTTCTCTACAGTCGCGCTCGGCTTGTTCTCTGTGCTCGTCTCGGTTTCGACGGTCGCTCTCAGCACGTTCTCAGCGCTCGGC
>JAADXR010000374.1:0-29838 GCA_023337935.1 Elongisporangium anandrum
AGGAAGCGTGGGTAGCAATGCACCTGTAACGTCCGTTACAGGTTATGCTCTATTAAAGGGGAAGTGCCTTTAAGAGGTAGAAAACTGAAGTGTCGATTTCTAAGTTAAATGTGTGTCTAAAACCTAAAAACCTTATGTAAACCTAAGCAGACGGGGCAGGAGCCAACCGTTCCTTTAAGCGTCGCTGACTGGCTATAAGTATCCGACTTATAGCCAATAGGAGTGGAGTGCACTCGAATAGTGTGTGCACCTAGAATAGGGCAGATCCTTGGAATAGTGTGATACACACTGATGGGTTGGGTACAGATACCACTGTACCAGTTGTGTACCAGTCTGTTGGAACTGGCATGTAACGAGCCCCGTTACAGCTTGTCCTTCTTGGAGTAGTAGATCGAGCCACGGCGAGAGCTGCGCGGCATGATGCGCTTGAGGAAGATGCCTCGCATGTAACGGGAATAGAGTATGCTCTATTCCTGTACGAGACACACACTGTAGTGCTGGAGGAAGCAGTAGTATTGATGGTCTGAATACACTTGGTATTCAGACAGAATATACTTGTGGATAGTTAGGCAAAACTAAAAGTGTCTATTGTATGATAATTAGAGTGTAAAGAATAACCTAAAAACCCTAAAGTTATCCAATGCAGGCCTGGGCACCAACCACTTGTGGGCCTGGCCGTGATTGGCTATAAGTCCACCAATTACAATCAATAGCAGTGTGCCGCAAACGTAGTGTGGCACACACAAGCTAGGACGCCACTGGTACTAGCGTAGGACACTTAGTGTGGTGCACACTAAGTACAGTGAACCCCGTTACATCGCACGCCAGCAGCCAGTGTACCGGTACTCGTACCGGTAGCGACCGCTGCGGGTTACGTTGGGGTACGCGACTGTTACTGTAGTACGACTTATTTATGTATCGAGTCGGACGCTGGCACTCTGGACCTTTGCATTCGAAAGTGACGCCGTCCCACGATCTGGACCCCGAATCAGTTCGAGCAGTTTGGTATGTCTTTCGAGCTTGTGCTCTCCATCACCTCTGGCAATATCGCAACGCAGTGATATTCGAGCAGCGCCAACCACCCTCGCTCGTCCAACAGATCCTCCATCTGTACACGACGTTTGCTTCGCACGTCCGCTACATGCTCCGATCCAAAGCCGTCGACCCTGTCTCATTAGAGTCGGTCATCAATCTCTTACGTACGTCTGGCAGCGGAGGGGTCATCTTTCACCGCTTTCCACACTTGCTCACAACCTGTGATATCTCAAAGTTTGTCTCCGTACGGACGTTGCGTCGTCTATATGGCTGCCTCTGATGTAGATTGATTTAGTTATTTATCTAGGCAGTTGAGAACTCACAGGCTAATCAAACAAAACTTATGCATTCGAAAAGGAATTTTGGTCCGAACTAAAGATAAAATCGAGTTCTCGTCGCCAGTCATGTGGCGATACTTCGTCATACTTCGTCATAATGCGCTTTGGTCACGTTGAGCATGCATATTATGCGATGAAAACGCTTCAGGAGATGATTCCACGTATTTGTCAGTGCCAAATACGCAAGGCTGCATTTCACCATTTTGTCAACGATTCGTGAAATAGTTTTGGAGTACATAAGTGTACTTGCAAAATGTTCAGCTGAAAAAAATCATTCTTGTGGGTTCTTCGGGTATGTCTTGTTCATTTGAATACTCTTGGCCTTGCTGTTTTAGCCATGCGAGCACTTCGAATTGTCCATTGCGCTTTACGCTGTGAAGACCATCATTGGAACAACGCATATTGCAATGCATAAAAAGAAACTGCACGACCCTGTAGTGTCCATTAATAGCTGCCTCGTCAATAGATCGAGACGTGGATTCTTTCGATCGGTGATTGAAAAAGAATTCAACAACAGGCAAACTCCCATATGCCGCAGCTCTGTTCATAGCATCGCTGGTGCAGCCTTCGGAACGTTTTTCATGAAGCCATTGAACAATATCCAAGTGGCCATTTGCTGCTGAGTTGTCCATTGCACTGGTTGTGCACCCTTCCGATCGATTTAAATGAAGCCACTGAACCACTTCCATGTGGCCATTTTCTGCAGCCGCATCCATAGCAGTCGTTGAGCAGCCCTCTGTGCGATTTTCATGAAGCCACTTGACTACATCCAGACGTCCCATGGCTGCCGCCCCATCCATTGCAGCAGAAGTACATCCTTCTCGTCGGTAAGCATGAAGCCACTGAACAATCTTCAAATGGCCGTTGGATGCTGCTCCATCCATTGCGCTGGGTGAGCTATCAAAGCCATTCGCATCGAGCCACTGGATGATGTTGATGTGACCGTATGAAGCCGCGAGAGGAAAAGCTTCGCAAGGGTTGTAAATTGAGCGATACTTGAACAAATGCTTGACCATTTCAAAATTACCAATCCGAGCAGCTGTCGATATGTATCGATTAAACCATGCCGTACGCGGGTTAACACTTCTCCACTTGAATCGCTTCGCAATCCAATCAATTACATTGGCGTGACCATTGATAATCGCCGCGGTTGCAGCCCCATGGTAATCTTGCGATTGGCAGGTAGTAAACATCCATTTGATAATACCCAAGTGGCCATTAGCGGCGGCTGAATCCACAGCACGCACAGGCCACTTATCCCAACCACTTGCGTAGAGCCACTTGATCATCATAATATCTCCGCTGGCGGCTGCAGTTGCTGTCGCATAGCTTTTGTTTGTGACCTCGAATTCGTCTGTTTGACTGTGAATCCACTTGATAAAACCAAAATCGAGCGACGTGGTGTTCGCATCCAAACACACTTCGATTGGCGCTGCTGCGTGACGAAGATGGCGGTGCTGATGTAGCCAGTGTGCAACCTCTTCATAGTTTCGAGTTATGCGCAACACTTCTTGATTGTCTCGCGGTAGCTCTGCATTTGTTGATATCCACTCGAGAATTTGAACATGTCCATATTCTGCCGCAAGTCGAAAGAGATCCACCATATTTACGGGTAACCCTGTTAGATACGTGTTAAGCCACCAGCGAAGCACCTCCAGATCTCCTGCTTTGACTGCGCTTTCGGCCGCATGAAGACCACGCGCTGCTCGGAACTCGTTCCCTAGAGCTGGCCATTCCTGCTCAGCCAGCAAACGAAGGAGCCGTACAAATCTGGCTTTGGACGCACTCTCCAGAGTCCATTGGCGCGTGAATTCGCCCACGAACTCCTCTACGCACTTGACGGCGTGATCTAGCGAAGCGAAGCGTGGATATGCTCGGCCCACGGCTGCTACCGCTGTCAGCGCCACTGTGCACGACGACGACGATATCATTTAGACCTTGAAAAAAGGAACATATTATATGTGGACCACGCTATATTTGGTATTTGGTACACGTTCAACATGGAAGGCAAGGGTAATATGAAGCCAACGTCTCTTCATCAACCTTTGGAGAATCGTACTGCAACAACCACTCCAGAACAGCAAACCTTCCGCTTTGAGCTGTATCGCAGATACCAAGACTACTGCAACTGAGCTTGAGTTTCGAATGGAGGAACTTGACAATGTCCAAATGGCCTTCAGCGGCAGCTTCATCGATCGCATTTGCCGCACATCCCTCGGATCTATTTTCATGAATCCACCGAATGACATTGAGATGGCCGGCTGCTGCTGCTTTGGTCATGGCAAGTGCGGTGCACCCTTCGTGTCGGTGATAGTGCAACCACCGGACGACGCTCAGGTGCCCGTGGGCAGCAGCACCATCCATGGCCTTTGTTGTGCACCCTTCAACGCGGTTTGAATGCAACCAACGGACCATATCTAAATGACCATTGATAGCTGCAGCGTCCATGGCGAGGGCAGTGCATCCTTCAGGTTGGTGTTCATGAAGCCATTGAACTACGTGAAGATGGTTCATGCTTGCAGCTTTGTCCATTGTGTTCGTTGTGCACCGAAGACCAACTTGATTACAAGTAAGCCATTTGACGGTATCCAAATGACCGTTCGCTGCAGCGGCATCCACAGCGTCAGCCGTGACTTCAGTGCCCTTTGAATGCAGCCATTGCACTAGGAAGAGATGTCCACCACTGGAAGCTGCAGTTAAAGTTTCGTGTGGAAGACCGCCTGGGCAATGCTGACACAATTGCTGGAGTACGTCGAAATGGCCACAACTTGCTGCCGTTGTTACAGCCCTCCCAATCCACAGTTTCCGTTCGCCATCGCTTCGCCAGTTAAAACTTCTCAACATCCACTGGACCACGGGCGCATGCATTAACGTCGTAAGAGTTGGGGCCGGTGCATAAAAGTATACATGCGGATGACTGCGCTGGAGCCATTCCATCACTGCCAGATGCCCATTTGGCGCCGCAGCCGACATTAGCTGACTTGAGCAAGATTCATTTCCCTTGGAATATAGCCATCGAACCATTGCCAAATCGCCTTCAATGGCAGCGAAGTACATGGCGCGGGTCAATCCGTGGACCACAATTTTCTTTTGCTGCTGGTGCGCCAACTTGATGAAGTCAAAATCGCCAGCACGTGCAGCCTCGCAAGCCAAGACCTCGATTTCCAAAAGTTGATCTTGTTCCTGAAGCCAGCGCACAGTGCTGGGCTCCACACAGGCTACAGCGATTGCACCGGACGGTATCTTGTGCTGCTCTTGCATCCATTTGAGTACGTTCAGCTTGCCGAAACAGGCTGCGACGCGAAAGATGAGAGACCAAACGTCTTGATTCGGTAGATACTTAATAACCCACCACTGCAGCACGTCCACATCCCCATTCTCAGCCGTCGCTTGAATCGCTCTTTGGAAGCGTGCCAGCCGGAATGCAGATCCAACGTCTCGCCACTCGGTCTTCAGGATCTCATCCAATAGACGCACAAAGCCGGCTGCGGAGGCACTCTCCAGTGTCCACTTTGATGGCAAGTCGCAGAGAAAGTCGGAAATGAGTTCGGTCACGTGGTTCAATGGGGAGATCTGGGGCGGGCTTACGACAGCGATGGAAGTGAACGCGAGCGAGTGCGGAGCCATGGCTTGCATCTCCCTGCAAAAAAGCGAGTGAGTGACCGGGCGGGAAGCACTGCGACTGTTGGGCTCATCGAAGGTACACTGCTGAAAAATCGAAACGAAGCTGGGTTGACAACCCAAGCGCAAACACTCTCAGCTCTCATCATGCGAGGTCACAGCCGCACGTTGCAGGTGCCACAGCCTGCTTCGATCTTCAGTAAACGCTCGTAGAGGATGAACGCTGCGCTGCGTACAGTAGTCACAAAAGGAGATGACGTTGGCTGGGTCTTGGGGCTGGAAGGCGAGACGTGCGTCGACTGTCACGAGCGGATAGCGTACCCGGCATGTTCCTCATCAACGCGCTCTCAGTACGAGGCCCATTGACACGGGCGTCTGGGCGTGTCGATGACTTGTGGATCAGAGAACTGCAGCGGATCCGTATCTAAGGATACATCCACCATAGACAAGAAATCAGTTTATAAATTTGTCGAGTGTATAATGTTATGAAGCACAGAAATTCATGATGAAGATGGGCGGCGGTGGGCAACGACGGACCGGTCATCTTTGTTCTCAGTTCGACAAAGACGGCCAGCGAAGCAGAAGCCTGGACCGAGAATGACAGCACTTCGTAGACGAAGCAGCGCTCTTGTGCTGTTGTTTTGCTCTCTGTTGTTGGCTTCCTCTGTGGCTGCGCAAGAGCATCACCAACTGAGAACGACTGGGCGTGCTCTGGCCACAAGCGCATCGGCGAGCGGCTCGGACGCAGGTGACCTGGTCACCGTGGGGACGACAAGCTCCAAGAGCTCGACGGCCGAGACTCCAATCGCCAGCACGAGCACCAGCGGATCCACCTCAGCGACCACCGTATCTACAGCAACGGACGGCAGTGACGACGGACCAGCGATTTCAACCTTTACGGGTCCCATGGCCGTTGGCGCCATCGCCATCGTGCTCATTGGCGCCATGGTGGCATACAGTCATCGGACGTAGATGGAACTGTACGTTTAAGTACAGATCTCAAAAGAGCCCAACAGTGCAGCTAAATGAAACCAATTAGAAATGTTCAATTGTATCAGACGCTTATTTTGCTGCTACTGTACGTCGCGTGGTTGCTTTACCGCACAAGCATGACCAAGAAGAGACATACGAACAACAAAGTCTAGTGATATTGCATCACCTTTAATTTTCTATTCAACTTGTCTTCATAATTTGCAGTAGTGTCGATTAGACAATGGCGACAGATCGACCCCCGCGGAAGCTGCCCGTACTGGACTCCGAGTCGAGGCGCGAACGTCGACTGCGGCGGAAAGATCGGCCGTTTAAGGTGCCGGATCGCAGGCGCAGTCGGCGTGACGAAGGTGTGGAGTTCATTGGCGATTGCACGTTGACATACTGGTCATCGAAGACTTGGCGGGGGCTGTCATCCAAATCATCGTCCAGCGCAAAGTGCTCGTAGGCTGACATGCTTCCGCGACGAGCAAACGGATCATGGCCAGCAGCCGATGTACCGTACACCGATACACGCGAAGGTGGAGGGGGCAGCGGCAAGTTCTCAGCTGCGAGGGCCTCGGCCAGACGATCGTAAGCCACAGATTGGTGGTTGACGACACTACGGCCCAGCGCCAAGCGACGACCTCCCAAGCGCAATTCCGATAACGAGTGCATGGAATCGCGGTCATCGTCATCGCGCCGCATGAAGTAGGCGGCCGTGGAGAAGTTGCTGGTCGTACTGATCTCATTTGATAGTGACTCGGCCAGCTTGTCCTCCAAAAGCGCCATTCTTGTTGCGATATTTGCCATGGCGATTGACGGTTGGATGATGAGCACACCGCGATCTTTGAGTTGCTTGCCGTAAATGCAGTCGGGGATAATGGCGATCATGCGGGGGCTGTTCGGGTTCTTGTCTCCAAGAAGCACCGATTGCATGGCAATTACATGCTGCAACGTGCGCGCTGGATCGCCCGTGAAGACCACGACATCGGTTTGGGCAGCCATGCCATGCAGTTCGGCGTCATTCTTGCGATCGCGCAATTTGTTTTTGTAAGAAATGAGTTCTCCCTTGGCACTGCGCGCTAATATAGCCTCGTTAATAGAATGCCATTTTGTCGCGAGCTCTTCGTCCAGCAGAGGAACATTGACTTGAGCGCCGTAAAGGGAGAGTTCGAGCGCCACTTCGAATGCCACTTCATCTTCACCAATGACCACCGCATTCTGCACGCGGTAGAACGGAAGGAGCGCTCGCGGATCACCATTTCCTGCGGTTGTACTGTCTGTCCGACCAAAGATAACACTACCTTCGCGTTCCCGCTCAGGTGGTTGATTATCTGATTGCTGCTGTTGCAGAGCCGGCAAACGATCGTATTGACTTTCGCCTGTGTTCCGTACACCGATAGCGCAACACACCGGGCCGATGATCTGGTTCACAATCACAGCAGCCACGATCGTTGCAGACCAGTTGGAAGCCCAAGACGCCGACGACAGTTCCTTGACTTCGTTGGCGAGACCAAGGGCCACGCCTGCTTGAGGCGTCATGGTGAGCCATAGATTGTTGTACTGACGTGGTGGGAGCTTGAGCACGAAACGTCCAGCAATGTAGCAACCAAGGAAAATGGCGATATATCGTAGAATGACGTACATGCTCATCATCGGGAAGATATCAACTACCTTATCGAGCTTCAACGCCGCTCCCGTCATGACAAAGAATGGCAGGAAGATGTAAGGCGCCGCAAAATCCAAGATCACATGCATATCATGGCGAATTGCACCGTAGTGGCCCGCGATACAGGAGCCCACAATAAGCACCAACAGTGGTTCAAGGTTAATTTCCCAAGACTGACCGTAGGCAGCGCTTGTGGCTTGACTGATGGTCGTTGTGCCAATGTAGAACGTGTATCCGCCGAACAGCCAGATGAAGCCTTTAAAGTAGAGTGAGCCGATGACGCGCAGCCACGTCGGTGTGGCATACACGATTTTAGCCGAATCTTCGGTTTCTTCAATGTAGGCATTGTGAGGATGAGGAGCGTTGTCGGGGTCAACAGCATGGGCGTCCATGTCCACTTCGCCGCGATCTTGCTTCTGGGCTTCAGCACTTGTCAAGTCACTGTGGTCGTCGTCTGGGCCCCCTGGGATCGAGAACACTACAATTGTGAAGAGGGCAACAACGCCACCGACGACTAAGTTGGACAGGACGATTCCGCCTGTGTAGATGAGATTGCCCGTTGACAGATGCACGTCGGCGCAATGCACTGTGGAGATGATGCGCGCGATAGAGAACGAGATCAGCACGACGAACTCAGCCGCCATCGTGGATCCCAGCATGATGTTTGTGAACGGCCCCACGCAATTGAGCTCGATCTTGATGGCCATGATGGTTCCGGGAGATACGAGCACAGCACTGGACGCGAACATGAGCGCGATGGCGAGCTGGCAGCTTTCGCCAAGGTCTCCGTAGAAGAACGGGCTGGACACGGCCAGCAGCACGCCCGTCACGAGCACCATGGTGACCACGTAGCGAACGAGAATGAGCTGCATGATGCCTTTGAGCTGGGGTCGCAGTTCTGGGAGATACATTTCTTGGCCGGCTTGGAACGAGATGAAAGACAGCGCGACGGCGTTGATGCTGGTCGAGAGCATGCTCACGAGTTCCGTGGAAAGGACCGCTGTGACGAAGGGTCCGGCGATGATACCGATGATGAGGTAGCCGGTGACGAGCGGCAGCTTGAGGACGCGCGGGAAGAAGAGCGCGAGCGGGTGCACAGCAAGAAGGACGATCAGGAACGCAGCGATGTACTGAATCGCATCCACACTAGCGTCCCAGTTGGCGAAGGGGACGGAGGACGACGCGGCGCTCTCCAGACTCCGGAGGGCGTGGCCATGAGCGGCATCGGCAGGCGCCATGCCGGGCGTGGGGTGGCGGTGGTGGTCTGGCCTGTGACGGTCGTAAATCAGCAGTGAGAAGAATTCCGGATGCAGGCTGCCGATCTGGGGATGGACCAAGTCGGTTGTCCCGCCGCGCGCGAGCGGTCTCTCTGGGCCATTGCGGCTTTTGATTGGCTCTGGCGGCCAACTCAGGTGCTTTGAGGTCTGTCTTTTGCTTGGATTCAGCAGCTGCCACGGCCTCTGATTGGCCAAAACTCGTGACTGGATCCTGCACAATGCGACGCCCATGAGGTCTTCCTCGCCTTTATCAGTCCTTCGTGCAACGATTTGCTATCCGAGCCGATGGGTGTGGGAGGGATGCTGTGGGTCGGCGCTGATGTGCTGGGCAGACGGACCAGTCAAATCGTCCAACAAAGAAGCAGCTCCTCAATCCAAGTTGACGCCGGCAGCAGCAATTCCCATAGACGGGGCTACGGATCTCGCTGTCGTCGCCGCGCCTAAAGCGTCAGCTCCTTCTCGCGCCAGAAGAAGCAGCGTATCCTGCAGACATCGGCTGCTGGATCGTGTCTATTAAACCGACGGGGCAAAGAACGGAGCAGCGAGCTCAGGACGATGACTCGTGCACGTCTCAGCATGGGGATACCGGCTCTACTGACTTCAAATACCGGTATGGACGAGTGACAAAAGTGACGCGGAAAAGTCACCAGGCAAAAAAAACGGCCCGCTGGCGACCCGAGCGACGCATACGTACTTCCCCGTCGCTCAGCTCAAGTCTCCAGAGTGAGAGGGGAGCATGGCGGCCAAGCGCAGCAGCAAGCGCAAGAGCAAGGCCTCGGCCGAAGGCGCAGCCCAAGCCGCAGAAGGAGACACGCATGGCAGCAAGGGCGCTCATGTCAATGCGCCGCAGGTGGCAGTGTCTCACGAGCCACCACCACAGCAGCAGCAGAAAGAGCCACGTGCACAAGACCAAGTGACGGAGAACGAAGATGTACAGAGAGCGACTGCGGTGCATGTGGAGGCTGATGGTGGGGCCGAGCCACGGCCAGCAGACTTGGACCGTAGCTCCTCGCCGATGAAGAACGCGATAGATGCTCCAGACTGCGTTGATACGAGTGAGGAGGTCAAGAAGGATCTAAGCGGACATGAGATGGAGCCTCCCATGGTTCCGACCATCAAAACGCTGCATCTCGAAGGCGATCTGCATCCCGACGCGCTGGTGCACGACCTTACGGAGCTGCGCTTTTCACGCGCGTCGCCTCTCTCGTCCATGGCTGAGACCGTGTACATCCCGCGCAGCAAGAGTCTGACGCTAGCGGACCACGGCACCGTTCTCCAAGCGATGCCTAGCTCAAACATTGAGGTCGTGGAGGTTGTTGCGGAGCAGAGCTGGCTGATGTGGAAGCTCTTGCTGAAGTTATTATGGGCTCTTCGCATGTCTCAGCGGTGGATTCTCTGTGCCGGACGGCTGATCTTCTTCGTGATTCTGCTATTGCCAGCGCTGCTAAACGTCAGCTTCTATTGGGTATTTGATAAGCATCTGCACAAGAACATCATTTATGGAATGAAGGGCCGAAATCTACTGGACGTGTACGTCGTTCCACCCAAGACAGCGAAGGATTCGAATGCCTCCTCTGACGTACCTACGCAACAACGATATCCTGTTGTGGTGTTCTTCACGGGAGGTGCATGGATCATCGGCTACAAGGCTTGGGGCGCCTTCATGGGCAAGGTTCTGTCAAGTTGTGGCATCGTTGTTGTCATGCCCGACTACCGCAACTTTCCGCAGGGCATCGTACCCGATATGGTCGAAGACGTATCGATGGCGATGCAGTGGGTCTTTGACAATATCCACCACTTTGGAGGCGATCCGAACAACGTGACTATGATGGGTCAGTCTGCTGGCGCTCATATCACCATGTGCGCTTTGCTGGAGCAGGTGGAGAAAAAAGAAGCGCAGCTCCAGTCAGAGGCAATGGGATCTCCGTCGCCCACGTTCTCTACCAGCAGTCGATTATCCCAGGCCAGCATGAGCAGTGTAACAAGCAGCCTGCTTCTGCCGCCTTCCTGGGAACTGAAGCAAATTCGAAGCTACATTGGTATCTCGGGCCCCTACAACATGGAATCGTCGCTCGCAACATTCCATCGCCACGGGTTTGATAAAAACGTCGTGGAGCGTATCATGGATCATCGTCTCGCGTACTTCTCGCCAGAACTGCGACTCAAGGCCAAGCGACAACAGCCAAACGCGCGGGAGGTTCTTCGCGACGTGCCGCCCATGTTTTTATTTCACGGCACAGCCGACAAAACCGTGGATTGGCAGTCCAGTCAACGACTTGCCGAGGTACTAGAGACTTGCGGCGTTCCTGTCAAGACCACGTACTTCCAGGGCAAGACCCACACCGACCCTATTATTGAAGACCCGATTCTGGGCGACGACTTTCTACTTGAAGAGATCATCGCAATCGTGAAGGAGCGTTCTCCACGAGACGCATCCGGTCGAATGGTGCATCCTCTTGAAGATCTTACGCCCGAGAAGCGCTACTACCCTTCGCTGCTGGTCAAATTGGCCCGCAACGTGAACCCGTTCTGAATATTGATTGGAACAACGCAAATCCATCTAGAGCTCCTCCATATCAGCAATACATTCTCACTTCACAAGCCATCTGCATATTGGTCGTTTCTCAGCTAGGCTGGTAACGGTTGACGTTGAAGACTTGTTTTACTGGTCGTTACTAATACAGTATGAGAAAAACTGCAAAATATCGCTAAAACACCACCGTGATTTGATAAAATTCGGAGTTTGTCTTTACCCGTTTCTCTCACACGCGAAGGTGACAATCCGCGCGAACTTGATAAGCGAATTGACATTCACTGTACGTCACCACCGTCGCTGCTGTTGGCGTCCAATGGCGTTGTTGTATTTGTACAAGGCAGACCATCCTGTTTGCAATTTGAACCTTGAAAGCTCCAAGTTCCCATGCAATTCCCCTCCGAATCTGTACGGAGCCCACCAAAATGGCATATTGCTTCTGCAAGGGACTTTCAGATAGCGGGAGAGTTTAGGTCGCATAAGAATTCAGAGGTTTGCAGATAGGGTTTTGTAGGGGATGGTCCGGCGCCAAGGAGCCAGTCAGCGCCGAGGGGAACGGGGGCTCCTTCGGACATTCGCGTATTCATTCCAACGTCCGACTAAAGCAGCCCAAGCCCATGCGCGCAGCGGCCGCTCTCCCGTTACTGGCGCTAGGTGAGGCCGCTCTGGAGTGGCTGTGCGTAGTGACAGGTAGAAGACTGACACCCTTTCGTTCTGTAGCGCTGCTAAGCAACAGCTCCTCAGCCTTGACCACGGCCCAGATCAAGAAGAACTGCATTGCCACCACTGTGTGCTACAAGGGCGGAGAAAGCTCCAATGCCTGCACGATTGCGACTAGTGACTGTCCGGCATGCGTCGTCTTTGATGGCGACGGGTGCTACGAACTGGTAGACGACGCTTGTAACTTCGGTTACGACTGCAGCTCCTACTGGGACAGCACCAGCACCAGCAGCTCGGGCTCCGTGTCTTCGTCGTCCAAGAGCTCAACATCGACGTCGAAGACCTCCTCCGCCGGTAGCTCCAACTCGGCCACTTCCAACTCCACAACGTCTGGCGGATCCACTTCGTCGTCCTCCACCTCCGGCGGCACCTCTGCCGGCAGTTCCAGCAGCTCCAGCGGCTCCGACATGAGCGTCGTGTTCGCGATTATCGGCGCAGCCATCGGTGTGATCGCTGTTGGCGTAATCTTCCTGACGCTGGTGCGTCGCTCGCGTGCGGCCAATGAGGACGACGACGACATTCCCGAGCTCCCTCCTTCCAAGGACCAAGTCCAGGCTCCAGTCAGCACGTCGGCCGCCGGCGGCACCTACGCGTACTACGGCCGCGGAACCTCCAACAACGACAACGTCACCACGCCGACCCACGGCGTCGTCAACTACTACAACCAGCAGCCAGTGCAGCCAGTGCTGGCCGCTACCTCTCCTCGTGTGGCTGGCCGCGCCATCCCAGCGGCTCCGATTGGCGTCACCTCAGTCCCGCAGGCGCGCCTCGCCCCCCAGCCCGTGTTCCAGGCCCCCGTGCAGCAGACCTCGTACGCTGCGTCCAACGTGCATCAGTCCTCGTACGCGACCGCCTCCACGCAGCAGGCGCCTCCAGCGGAAGAAGCCGGATCCCCCAAGAACCGTCGAGAATCCTATGAATTCTAGTGCAGATGCAGAATGGGAAGAGTCGAGGAGGAGGGATGACGTGCACTCTCTTCTGATAACGTTATCTCTGCGGGCGTTTTGATTAAGCACGTCGCCTCCCCTCCTTGCAACCGTGAGCGGTGTATATATTTGTTGTTCCGAGAATCTTTCGCCTCTTGCGGTACAAACGTAAAACCCAACAATTCAATGTTGTGTTCTTACTTCGACATGAAAAACCTTTTGAATCAGATGGGTTGGTGATCAGTATCCGGAAATGGATTCGAAAACGCAGCAGTCTGCTCCATTACCAACGCCTTGCGAAGCAATAGAGCCAAAGCGAAAGCCAACCTTTGAGCTTGAAGGATCCGCAATTGGTGCCAGACGAGGACCAGCGGTGGCAGCAGAAGCCTCAGCCTCAAGCGCTGTTGCCAACTGGATACGTCGCTGCATGAGCCTGTCCTCTTCTGCCTGCTGTCTCTTCCGCTTCAGCTTTCCACTCGCGCGTATACCTATCAGTAGGCGTGAGGGGAAAGCAGTCATGCCCAAGAGAGAGCACAACCAATCCTACCCTGCTCGTGTTTGCCCAGGCCGGCGCCGTGGGCCCAGCCCATCCTCTGGAGCATCCGAAAGCCTCTGTTGGACGCATCGAGCGGCGGAGGTTGCTGGCCAGAAGGAGACTGCAGTGCACAAGACAAGGGGCGCGACTGAAACCACTCTCATGTCAAAACGTGAATGATTCTTCAGTATCGTATTTGGCACTTCAGTACGAGAACCGAAAGCTTCAAGTGAGTGTTGCTATTTTGACACTGGCGCCAATAATAAGCACTGGCTCCAGTCCAATGAGCAATTGAGTCCATTCGCAATGGCCGAAGCCCAAGCGGGGCACGTGGAGCCGAAGGGAGACCCCTCAATGGACCAAGTACGCAGTGAGCATCACCACAGACGCCAAAGCTCGACCGATTCGATACTGGCTCTCTTTCGCCGATCAACCGGCCGCAGCTCAAGGTCAGTCCATTCCAGCCATCATCGACTGATTCTCCAGCGCAAAGACCTCCCAATGAGGACCAGCAGAAGCAGCACGACTTGCACGCGCTCACGGCAAACTACGAAATGCTGCTGCAACACTTCAGCCTGCGAAAGACGCCGACCAAACGAGCCGTGGCTGTGCCGGCTGTGGAAAAGCCTCACAGCAGACGCGCACGTCTCTCCCTCGCTCACTTGCTCAATCACTACAGACATCGCGTGGCTTCGGAGCTGCGATCTCTGGCTGTCCGATTGCGGCACCCGTTTGATCCTTGCGAGTCGACCTTTGTGGCCGTTTGGACTTGCCTGCTGATCAGCGTGTACGTGTTCCAGGTGTTCTACCTCCCCTTTGCGCCAGTGTTCATGCGTTGCGCGACAGACAGCGGTCGTCCATGGTCGCCACCAATATGACGCTGGAGATCGTCTTTGTGGTGGATATCGCACTCACGTTCCACACAGCAGTGGTGGTCGAAGTCCACGGATACCAGCTGAAGGGATCCCTGACCGCCAGCGGAGATCGCGTTGTCCGATCGCACCTGGCGATCGCGCAGCTTTACATTCAGCGAGGGAGCTTTTGAATTGATCTGCTTGGATCGCTGCCCTTCGAAACGCTCGCGTACATCATACTGTCGCGTGAGAGCAGCTCTTGCCTGCTGCAGACGAATCGAGAGCTCTACTTCGTGGGCTCATCACTGCGGCTCTTGCGCTTTTACAACGTCCCGCGGCTTCTGCGAGCGCCTTGTCTCCCGCGATTGCGTTGCTTGAAAGCGTGCTCGACTCAGATGATGTTTCTGGGCATGTGCTCAAAAATGCTTCTGCTGGTGCTTGGTGTAGCGCACTATGGAGCGTGTGGGCTGCATCACATCACATCCAGAATCCAGAATGGGGATGACGAAGTGGCCGCCTATGTGGACGATCTGCTGTGCGTGCTAACGTGGCTGCTCGGCAACGGCGAATGACCGAGGCTTCGATCAGCTCGTACGCTGTTAAGATCCTTCTCGTGAGCGTTTTCCTGTCGTTATATATTCTGGCCAGCATATTTCTTGCCATTATCGAATCCAGACTGACGTCTAGGATAAAGAAGCTAGACCTTCCGTCTGAACTGCAAGACCGCATTCAGCAGTACTACACCCAACTGTAGCAGGAATACGACGCGTACAATGGTGATCTAAACGCATTCGCGAGAGATCTCACGCGGCCGTTGGCCCTTGAGGTTGGACTTTGCAGGTACAGGGGTCTCGTGCTGGGAGTGCCATTCTGGAACGATTGCAGCGCCGCTTTTATTAGCGCGCTGGTTCTCGGCCTCACCATGCGCGTTCACCTCGCAGACGACTACATTGTACGCAAGGGCGAAATCAGCACCGAGGTGGTGTTGATCTACCGTGGCAACGCTGAGGTCACAACCCATGACCGAAAGACCGCTGTGCCGCTATCTGAAGGAAGTGTGTTCGGAGAAGTTGGGCTGCTAGTCGACTGGACGCGCTCCACAAGTGTGAGGGCGATGGTGTTCATGGAGATATGCGTGCTGACTCGAAAGCAGTTCGAAAAGCGAATACTCAAGCAGTATCCTCATGAAGCCAAGAGCGTCGTGGTGCGAATCCTGCGCAGCGGACTGGAGTCTGAGAGCTACCCGATCCTCTGGCGCCTCGCTTCGCAATGCGTCCGTGCAGTCGACGCCGAGATGGCAGCAAGCAGCTATCAGAAGGCGCAAAGTGACGGCACAAATTCGCCTCTCGGGATGACGAGCACGGAGGCAGCAGATGTCCTGGTGAGCAATATGCATCGGTGGCACGTGCCGTTGTCTTCGCAATCGACCTCTCGGTTGCTGGACAATGATGGCGAGTATCGCAGCAACAGCGGCGCAGCTGCTGCTCGGGGTCGCGGTCTCCGACAGCACGGCGTTATGCCGACATCTCGACAGAGAGCGTCGTCCCGAACGTCGTCCATCTCCTCCGTCGGCAAGCGCTTGATCTTCTTCTTCCCTCAGGTGCAGCAAAAGAGCGCTCCTGCTGAAGAGCTGGCATTGCCATCTCCCAGTCCTGCAGCTGATCCAGAAGAGCGACCAGCTGCGCAGCAGATAGTGTCGGAGCCAGCCGTCGATCCCGTGCTGGTGATGCTGCAGAGCCTGGCGGACACTGTGCAGCGCATGGAGCAGAAGCTGGAGCTTCTAGAGACCAAGATCTCCCAGGAGAGCGACGACAACAGGGACGACGACGACGCAAGCGGCACTGACAAACGGCCGAACTCCAGCATCAGCGACTCGCAGATCGCTCTGGCGCTGGCGACTGCCCAGGCTTCGGTGGCCAACGGACCGCCACAGGACGAGTACCAGTTGCAGGGCGGCCGCAAGAAGCGGTCCAAGAGCCTCACGATCCCTTCGCGGACGAGCCTCAGACCGCAGAGCGAGCCCCACCACCACCACAGGCTGATGGAGATCAAGTCGGGTCTGACTCTGGCGGATCAGCTCTGGGGATCGCAATGACGGCCTCTGATTGGCTGAAACACATCCGGCCAATCAGCGCGCAGATGTCCATTCCGTGGTGGGCGGCCGTTGGCATTCGGCCATTGACAAAGTAGCCATGCCCGAGTTCCTCGTCTTCTTCGTGCACCGCCACTTCGACTTCCGGTATCCGGAGCTGGAGGCGCTGCTGACGCTGCAGGGCATCGCGCCCAGCGACTGCGTGGGTCCCACTGCCCAGCTGCCAGCGCCCGAGGCGTCGCCGCTGCTGCGCGTGCAGCTGCCGTCGGAAGAGGCGGCCAAGTTCCTGTCCACGCGCGGCATCCTGGTCAAGGGCGTGTACGAGATCTGGGGCCATGCGCAGAGCGACGACTACGCTGCCCTCGTGGCGTCCGTGGCGCAGTACAACGGACCCAAGAAGCAGGCCATCGTCTCGGATGCCAACTGCTCGTGGCGCATCAGCGTCGACGCCTTTGGCAAGAAGCTGCCCATGCAGGACCAGCGCGACCGTCGCGAGAAGTTCAGCGAAGTGCTGCCGTTCGCTGGGCCCGTTCAGATGAAGGACGCGCAGGAGACCTTCCTCATACTGGAGGACATCGGCGTGGACGAGGCCCAGCCAGGCGCGCCCAAGCAGATCTTCTTCCTGCGCGAGATCGCCGGCAGCGAGAAGAACCGCGGGCGAGGCGGAGCGCGTGACCTGGTGGACCAGCAAACGCTCAAGCGTCGTGCGTACATCGGCCCCACGTCCATGGAGAGCGAGATGGCTCTGCTCATGAGCAACATGGGACTGGTGCAGCCCAACGACCTGGTCATCGACCCGTTCGTAGGCACGGGCAGTGTGCTCATTCCGTGCGCCACCCACGGCGCGCTTTGCTACGGCACCGACATCGACATCCGCGTGCTGCTCGGAACCGGCGTCGGTGTCAGCGGCGGCGGCGCGCCCGTCGAGAGCGACGGAGACAAGCGCGTGAATATTGTCACCAACTTCAAGCAGTACGGACTGCCGCTGCCCGAACTCATCCGCGCCGACAACTCGCTCTCACCGCTGGTGACCAAGTGCCGCGGATACTTCGATGCCGTCGTGTGCGATCCGCCTTACGGCATTCGCGCTGGCGCCCGCAAGAGTGGCCGCAAGCGCCCGAAGCAGCTGCAGTCTACTGAAGGCGACGATTCGCTCGCCCCTCACAAGCAGCAGAATTATATTCCGCCCACGCAGCCGTACGCTGCCGAAGACGTCATGAACGACCTGTTGGAGTTCTCTGCGCAGACTCTGCGCGAAGGTGGTCGACTGGTCTATCTGCTTCCCACGACCTACGAGTACACGGACGACGACCTGCCGCGCCATCCCCATCTGCACCTGATTGCCAACTCGGAGCAGAAGCTCACGACCAAGTACGCTCGCCGACTGATCACCATGGAGAAGCGAACGGACCCGAACGCTGCCACCCAGCACCAACAGAACAAAAGCGACGACGTCAGCTTTGCCAACTTGCGCGAGAAGATCCTCGAGCAGAACCGCAAGCGCAAGTCTGGTGAGCTGGACGGAGTTGGAAAGAATGAAAGCGACTAAGTCAGTGCACGATACGTTAGAAACACCAACAAATAAATTACAAAGATGCGAATACACTCTAGTTAATCGTTCAAGTTTATTCGCAATGACACTTTTATTCTCTTAGTAGCTCCTGTTTTGCGATCATGGCCTTTTGGAGGTACAGCTGATCAGCAAGTGAATTGTGGCGAGAGCCGTTCGCTTGCCGCAACATGGTACCGGAGGAAGAGTTGGCTCGGACAAATGCGCGAGGGAGAAAGGTACCGGTAGTTTCGGCGCGACTACCAACAGGAAGGTCTAGACGATCTCTAACGGAAGCACTTCGTTGCAGCTTCGTATTAGACACACGCTCCGTTGGCTCATGTTCCTGTGAGTCTTTCTCAGCAAACGTAGTCGGTATACGGATGGCAACTCCCTTCCGTGAAGATAGCAACAGGTCTTTGATGACCCGTAAATCCAATTTGAGATCGTCCATACTCTGCTGCAGCGATTCAAACGACGACTCTGACTTCGCTTGATCTTGTTCAACTTTCGCCAGACGAGCACCGATATTACCCAGTTCTACTGCCGTTCCCTCGGCTGAACGCGTGATAGCTGCAAGAATATCCCCATCGTGACGAGCTTTTACTCTTCGGCCGCTTGTTTTAGATACCAATGTTTTGGCGGCATTTACTTTCGGTTGCTCACTATTATTCAAATCCTCATACTCCTCAATTCGAAGGGAAGAAAGGTTCTCTCTTGGCTGAGATAAAATACGCCCAGGTGACTGAAGCACTTGGTGCATTTTACCGCTGCAACAGCAACTGGAACCAACGGTGGACTCCACTGTTTTTTTACTACCAAGATCTTGCACACCAAATCGGATGGTTTCGTCACTCCCCTCTGACGCAATTTTCTCGACCAGTTGCTGGAGTACCAAAGAATCCACTCGTTCTTGACGACGATGAATTTCAACAGGAGATAAATCGGAGGGGGGGATTTTCTTTTCAACGTCTGCAGCAATTTTGATCAAAATTTTGTCCAACGGAGAAGGCAAGCCCTCCTTGCTTTTCACACATGATTGAAGCACGGAGGTGAGAACTGTCTTTCGATCCTCGCTATATCGAGAGAGCAAAAACTGAAAGTCGCTTCGAAACAAAACGCACATTTCCACATGCGATACTGCTCGGACATTTTTCGTTCGCTTGTAATTCATAATCAGTGCGAGCTCGCCAAACGCTTGACCAGGGTGGAGAGTAACAGGATTGGCATCGGATAGATCTGAAAGCTCTGAAGTTCGCATGCTTTCTTTAACCGATCTCCGGCTGTTGAGACTTCGCATGACGGGCGTATCAGTTGGGGTTGTGTCTTCCCAAGCTTTTAAATCATCTTCCGTCCGCTCGCAGGTGCCCCGATTAATCATAAACAGCTGATCATCGACCTCTCCTCGACGCATCACGTAGTCATCCGGAAGATAAACACGTACCACCAAGTGCAAGATAATTTGAGTCACAAAATCAGCACTGCAATCTTTCCAAAAGTGCAAATGCATGACCAAATTCATGTATCGAAATAAACCGACTTCCAGTGCCAACGTGTGAGTGAGTTCTTTCGAAAATTTGACGATATCTCCATCGAGCGACTCGTATTCCTGCCATAAGTGGTCGTAGTACAGATGAATTCGATCGCGCAAATCGTTCGGAAGCTGCAGCTTACTCATTGTCGCAAAAACAGCTTCGAGTTTACGCTGGTAATTCGTTGAATTTGCGTTGAAATTAGATACCAGCATTGCCACATTACCAAACACGATGGCGATAACGAGCGAGCCAGCCATGATAGCAAATGACGAAAACACTTGTTGTGCAGTGGAGCTAGCGTCGACGCCTTGACCCTGAATAAGTTGTATAGAAAAGTAAAAGTTGCGTGCATACAAATTGGCTGCTTCGCGAACAGTTAGCGGGGTGTTGGCATTTCGAGGGCTATCAAAGGATATTAACTCCCAACAACAGGCAAGATAGTGGGCAGTGAGCAAGACCAAAAACACCAATTTGGCGATTCGAAGCAAGTGAGAATAGCGCGAATATGAGAACCATTTCCAAAAATCAGAGCCAATGCGTGCTGCACGCACAAGCCAAAATACTTGGATGGACCGTAAATAGGTATCCAACTTGGAAAGCCGAGATAGACCCTGAAAAAGGGAGTGGGTGGCGATGATATCACTCACTGATCTGTAGTTGCTGTAGCAAATTATATTCACTGGAATCGCCGCTAAAAAATCAAAGATCAAAGATCCATGTAGATACCGATGCAGGATGCGCCTTCGCGAAGTCACGAGCTCAGTCTTGTCGTAGTACGCGGTATTGAGTGTTACAAAGAAGTTCATAAGGTAACAAATTTCACAGCAAATGTAAAAACCAGCACTGGCAGGGCCAATGACTGGAAAAAACGCGGCTTGGATAGGAATGTACACAATTTGAAGCATGAACATCATCAATTGAATCATTTGGCGCACTTCCCCTGCAGTTGAGTCGGGATGAAATGGCTCAATTATTCTGTCCCAGATCATTCTCCATCTTGGTCGAAAAACTATCGGCTTACTTGGTGATTGTTGATGCAGCAAGGCCTTGGCAATTTCTTGTATATGTTTTTCCTGGGAAGGAGAAACGCGAGCACTTCCTCGACCAGGCTCTCTGCTCATAGGCCGCGAAATCTTGCGCAGCTGAAATCGCTCCATGATGACTTCATAATTTTGTTCGCGGGTGGTCACAGATTCTTTGATATCAGGTGCGTCCATCGGTTCATGGCGTTTTTCCCGCTCGGAAGCGCCCTTTCGTTGCTCCTTTATGGCTTTCAGTACAGCTGCTTTGACATTAGGAGGGGCTTGGTGTAAGGGCATTGAATTTGTCCGGCGCAACATTTCTCTGCGCTTTGTCTGCGCCGGAGCAACATCAGGAGGAGGCGAAGACGGCTGCTCCATGTTACGATGGATTGATGCGTTCGTGGTCTGTTTAGAAACTGCTTGGACTCGCTCATCGCCATGGCATCATAGCTATAAATACGTCAGGTCTTGCCTGATCGCGTTGTCAAATTTAATTCAGTTGCGAGCGGCTCAGATCTCCACAAGATGCGACAAAACATCCATAACAACGGGCCACGACCAACCTTCAAGAACACCCATACAATAGCACCAAAAGTGCCAAAGTAAAGGTTCATCGATAGTCCAGGATGACGAGATGCATCTTCTTGAGGTCTTTGCGCACAGTCACATGGCCTCGAACATGTTGCGTGAACTTGTCCGAATCAAAGTTTGTGGGAACCTTGAGAACGACACACTTGGTGTGGCCGCGCAACCGCTCGCAGATTTCATCCAACGGAATCCCATCTAAAAAGAGATCCACTCGATCGAGATCCTTGTATTCTGGTCCGCCCCATGGAGGATCGATAAACACGACATCTTGCTGCAGAGAATACATCACATCGAGATAGCTGGCGTGTAGGCAGTCGGCGTTGGTCTTGTCAAGTACTGCCAGATTGTGTTGCAACATCTCGAATCGGGTCAAGTCACACTCGACGGCGTTGACCTGAGTGAAATAGTCACAGAACGAAAGAACATTGCCACCCACGCAAGCCGTGCCGTCCGTAACAGTCAACGGATACTTGGTGCGCTTCGCAGCAATGCTCCCAATGTCGGTAACAGTATCAAAGGCTTCGTCCGGTACGTCGGGCATCGTAATTGTTGGTGACGGCGGCGGAGACGGCTCTTCGGGTGAGTTGAACAGCGCCAGCACGGCCTCGGAGATCTTGGTGGCCATCTCGTAGTCGGTCACGCTGTAGGCCGCGATCTTGTCCACCTGCAGTCGGTTCCGCGTCTCAAACTCCAGATGCCGGAAGAAGAAGTCGCGCTTGTCGCCGCATTTCTTCCCGCGGTCTGGCGATCTTCGCTGCGCGTTGGTCGTCGCTCGCGCAATCCCATTGCCAGAGCCGGAGCTGTTGTTGCTGCTGCCGCTGCTGTTGGCTGAATGGTTGTCGCTTTTGCGCTGCGGCCGTGGAGCGTCCGAACTCGCAGCACGGCGGGACTGATTCTGTGGGCGTCTGCGCTGGCTCCGCTGCAGCTGCTGCTGTTGCTGCGGACGCGCCGCCGCAGAGTCCTCAGCGCAGAGCTTCTCCACCAGCTTCTGCAGGCTGCTTTCCCGCCGGAACATGGGCTCGCCCAGGAATGCAGGCGGTGGGGAGTAGCACGCAACAGCGGTCGGCTCTTCGCCGTCGTCGTCGTCCACCGATGAGGCCTCGATGAGCGAGAGCGCCGCCCACCGCTTCTTGCGATCGTCCGACTGCATCACTGGCGACGTCGTGGCGGAGGAGGTCTCGGACGAGGAGCTGGATGACGAGTGCGTCGTGTCCACCGAGCAGACCGAGCGCGTCGCCTGCGTTGGGCCGTTCATCACGACGGCTCTCCAATCGCCCTGGAGAAGCCCGGGCGCGGGGTCGTCCACGGGCACTGGGCCGGGCGATGCGCTCTGGCGGACCGTCTTCCGCGTCATGACGCAGGGCGCGGCGCCGCATCGGTTCACTGCGGGCGGCGGCGCGGCCCAGACGCCGAGCGGGCCGCCGCCGCCTCCGTTGCGCGTGGTGGTCGCCATGGGTTGTAGCGTTCCCGGATTCTGCAAGCAGAGGAAGAATGATGGTGACGGGCTGATAGCCTGCAAGTCATGAAAGTGCCAGAATACGATCAGTCTTGGCAGTTACGTGCAAAAGAGGAGCGGTAGAAGGCCCAGTTCCAATATAAATACTACCTGGTTTTGGCAATATCAGGCAGATGGCTCTTTGCAGCTTGGAGCTTTCCACGGGTTACGCTCGTAAAGGGTTTCACTTGCGCTTCTTCCGCGCACTCGCTCCCGCCGTAACTAACGCATCTTTTCCGTGGCGTAACCCGTAACCATGATACCCTGTGCCAGACGGACACTGGCTGGATGGAGATGAGGTTTTATTGTGGTCCACCCAAACGCCGCTCAGTAAAACCTCGCGTCGTCGGTGACTGGCGAGGGGCAGATCAAAACAGCAATGGTGAGCTACGGACGCAAGATCAAGCAGCGCGGCAAGGTCAAGGTCAAGCGCAACCTCAAGCCGCTGCGCAAGTTCAAGAACCGCTTCGTGGGCGACGTGCGCATCCAGAAGCAGTGGGACCACAAGCTCACCACGCGCCAGAACTATGACCAGATCGGCCTGCAGGTGGACCCCAACTCGCACCAGGAGCTGCGCAAGAGTCTGGCCGGAGCCGAGACGGCGCTGGACGACGAGCCGCAGTTCTTCCACGTGCCCGACAGCGACTTTCTGAGCGAGCGCAACCCGCGCCGCCCGGAGAACTACATGTCCGAAGAGGAGATCAAGTACCTGCGGAAACTCATCGCCAAGCACGGCGAGGACTACACAGCCATGGCGCGCGACATCAAGACCAACAACATGCAATGGACAGACAATAAGTTAAAGCGACGCTGCGCACGCCTGGCGCTGCTCGACGCCAACGTGATTAAGACCGCCGCCGTGGTCGAGGAGGACAAGTAGATAACGTTGGGTTGTAGAATGGCGATGTTTGATTTTTATACTTCTACTTCATGCGCCTTCTCTCAACCTCCCTTGCCTTCGCTTTACGAATGTGCTGTCCACGCTGCGTCGGAACTGCAACGTCGAGGTGGGCTCCGTCCTGATAACGTCCTTGATCTTGGCTGTATTCTTGCTAATAAATATGCGCCAGTCTGGTGCTCACATCTACGCGCAACTCACGTCACGTCATGACTTTCTACATGCATACTTGCCTAGGCAGAGCTCACGGTCACATGCTGCACCTGCGGCGGCTGGGCTTCGGGGGACGACGGCGTCGACGTGGACGAGGACGAAGTCACCGACGACGAAGGAGACGGGAAGGATGAGGCTGAGTTTCCACAAGGTCGTCTCGCGCGCGCATGAAACGACGTCGCTGCCGTTGCCAGTTGCATGTTGCTGGCGCTGCCATTCGCCAGATGATGCCGCTGGTGCATGAGTCCCGTCGACGAAGCATTGCTCGAATTCGAAATGCTGGAGGCACCAACTGAAACTACGAGGCTGGATCCTCCGGCAGCATTCGCTGATGCAAACCCCGTTTTCTTTTGGTCAACGGTCATTGCTCGCCCCACGCCATTCATCGCAGGTTGAGTGATTGACGTAACAGCACCCGCTCCTGGAAGAACGACCGAGACAGGCAGCGATGGCTTAGTTCCATTTCGCAATGGATCCATGATACCCTTCGATCCGGTGGAAGTAGTCAACGAAGCTGCTGGGATGCCCACTCGAAGTGGAGAAGTTGTAGCAGTAGCACCCATGGAGACTGGAAGGGGAGCTGCAGAAGGGGCGGAGCCGTTGCCAGTTGCAAGAATCTGCGGAAGTTTTTTGTGCGCAACAGCTCGCTTGTGGTATGCTCGCTTCGCGGCTCGGAGCTGGTTTTGCACTTGGCATCGTGGGCATGGACCACCCTTGCGATGGCGATGCTTCGTACCTTCCACCTTGTGCTCGGTGGCGTCAATTTTGCGCTTGAGCTCTCGAAGGTCATGGGGGAGGTTCGTCAAGTCTGGCAAAGGAAGATTTTCAAGCTTGGACAGCGCCATCTTGGACATGGAGCCACTATGAATACCCTTTACATCCAGCTCCTGCTCGGTAAACGCAACTTCGAAGTCAGCGAAGGTGTCTTGCATCTTCTGAACCATGAGCCGCTTGCGCTCTTCACGTTTCTTCGGCTTTCGCTCGCCCTTCGCCAGAGCATTTGATCCAGGCTTCGCGGCACCGAGCATCATGGAAGATGATGTTGCATCTGCATCTCCAAGAGCGGACATGAATCGGCTGCCCAAAACCGAATCGGCACCGACGCTACCGCTTAGTCCATCATCCTGTTGTGTTCCGAAGGCAAGACTCGTTGCAAGCGATCCACCCAAATGTGGCTGGAGCTTCTCACTTCCTTCACCGTTACCCTCAGAAGCTGGTGGGATATGGAAATTGACGAGCTTCACTTGGTTCTTGTACGGATGCTGCAACTTGCGTTTGTGCAAGCACGAGCTCAAAATATGGCTCACCGTGCGGTTCTGGAAAGTGCCGAAATCCAGACTGCTCCAATCGTCCACGATGTCCACATTGGACGGGCTTTTGGCCATTTTCTCGCGAGGACTGGACGCCATGACAAGTCGCAAGTGGTCAGCAGGTGCACTTGCCGTTCCCGTCACCCCACTTTCCATTGATAACCTTCGTGAAAACGACTGCGCCATCGAGGAAGCAGCTGGTGGGGTGGATAATAGCTGTTGCTGCTGCTGTTGAGCTTCAATTTCAAGTCCCCACTGAAGGAAGCGGTTTTCTCGATCGCAGAGCACGGCGTGATCAATGTTAGACAGAAGATCCTGCTGGTACTCATCGTCTGCTCGTCCCCAAACATTAGTCTCGTCATCCTTCGTCTCGTCTTCCCGCTCGACGGCCGAAAGCTGGCGTTCCAGCACAGCGCGCGAGTTCATGAGTGGAGATCTTGCCGCAGAGTTCTCTTCGTCGTCTTCGTCGTCGTACTCGAACAGAGCTGCCGTCATGGATTTCTTGTCGAAAGACGCCGCTGGCAACGTCGAGCGGATCGTAACGCCCAGTGCATTGGCAGCCGTCGAGATTGAAGCATTGCTGTTGCCTGTAGTCGCGAGGTACCTTCCTGCCTCGTGCATGCTGCTGGAATCAGCCAGCACGCTGGTGCTATTGGCAGCCGAGTGTCTTCCAAACACAGACTGCGCCGTGAGTTCTGGCGCCGACGAGCCGGAGGCGCTGCTTTGGTCTAAATTGAAATCAAAGACGTCCATTTGATGGTCGAACTCCAGATCCAGCTCGATCCATCGGTCCAGCTCGTCTTGGGTGTCATCCATCGCCGAGTCGTTCTTGCTGTCACGCTCTAGGCGACCTTCATTCTGCACATCGGAGTCCACCTCCATTGACTCCGCGTCTTCTTCGTCCACATCTTCTTCGTCTCCATTCATGCTGTTGTCTTCATCCGTGCTCTTGCACTCGTCGTCTTCGGGTTCCTGGTCGTCGCAATCCTGGCGGCCGCCGTCGTGCTCCTTGCGCAGCGGAAACAGGCGCAGGAGGTGCTCGTCCTGGTGCACGAGCGAATCCACTCGTTGCACCGTCTCGCTGGCGTTGCAGGACGACTCCGAGAACTCTTTCATGATGTGCAGGAACTCGACGCATGTCTGACTCTTCATGGCCTCTTGCTGCGCCGCCGGATCGTCCGTCAGAGCCGCCGTCTGGGGCGCCTGGTTGGCCTGGGTCTGCGTCTTCGTGCTCTCGGCCGCAGGTCGTCTCGGTTGGTCGCGGCCTCCGCCGCCGCCGCCGTGGGCGCCGCGCGTGCCGTCGTCGCTCAGCATCCGTCTCGCTCGCCTCTGTCGTCTAGGCGGTCAGTCCTTATCTTTTGGAGCGTCAGGGCACACAACCCAGCCGATTTCTACGCCTGAACCTCTCAAACCCGATGGCGCAACCAAAACGAGAGTGCGAGCCAACACCTCCACGCGGACAGATAACGCCTCGTCCGTGTTTCGACCGTGTTTATCCGAGGGTATTAAATGATACAGAATGGTTGAACTATGTATTCATATATTCGATAGGTATACCATGTAAACTCTTTTTGCCCTGAATATTAATTATCACAGTTATTGGCAGAGTGCCCATTTGAGCGCAGAGAGCCCAAAGTGCCAGTTTTGACGCTGGAAAAATAGAAGGGAAAAACCTCAGCCAGATCTGAGGTTGACCAAATTTTAGCCAATCTGCTTTCTCCACCTCAACGCGCAACCTTTTTTCCATGGCTGCTCCCCTACCCCTGTACATGTAATCCCTAGCCGCAAATGATGTTGGCCATGCGTTTTGGCAGGTAAAACGACGACGACCGCGGGACAATCCCTGGTGAAGTGAATAAACCCTCTCTAAATGCATAACCGACTGATTTTTCCTCCTGCCAGCTGGTTCGGTGGGGAGCTGGTCCGAACCGGTCCTAAACTAAACTCGGATCTTTGGATCCATAGGAAGCCATGCACGTGGAGCCGCAATGGTGACGAGAGGAAGGCGGCACAGTCCAGCGCCCTCTTGTGTCGCATGGGCGGAGGCTGGACGCAGAACAGTCAGCTATGGCTGGACCATGACAGAGCGTCGCATAGCGAAGCATGTCCCTGTAAAGATGTGCTGTTAATACAAATGCCTCGTTTGCCGCTCAAATGGCTCAGCATGATGCTTGTTATGTATTCCAGCTGGCCTTAATGCGGCGGATTCACGGTCTCAAGGAACTCGACTGCTGCGTGCCACGCCTTCTTGACGCCTGACTGCACGGCTTCGTCTGAGATATCACCACGGTTCACCCAGCCGTGGTTCATGTCTGGGAAGTCGATGACGTTGCTGTGTGCAGCGGTGCTGGCATTCCCAACCAGGATCTGATACACGCTGCCCTGGCCCTTGAGGAAGTCGCAGTCGTCGCCTGCGGACAGCAAGAGCTGCGGCACGACGATCCTCTTGGCGAGCTTCTCTACAGAGCCTTGTCCATGCAGCATGTTCTCCACTTGCCACGACGGATGGAAGCTCACGTGGCCCTTGAACTCATCCATGGCCAGTGTTGACAGGCGAGCACCAACCCACCCGCCCCAGCAATAGCCGTAGCTGGCGATCGACGCCACGTGCGCCTCGGTCTTGAGATAGGCCATGGCGTCTTGGATACGCGGCAGCAGGACCGAGTCGAAGTCCTGGATCTTGAGCCAATCATGCCACGTGTCCTGGTACGTCTCTGGGATCGGATATTCGCCAGCAGCCAGGTCCACGAGCACGACGACGTAGCCAAGCTTACCGAGATCATCGGCATCCTGCTGCGTTCGGCCGCTGTCTGGCCCAAAGATGTTGGAGAAGGCGAGGATCCCCGCCTTGGCGGTCGAGGGGCCAGTCACGTAGATGGAAGTCTGCCTGTAAGTGATAGCACCTCGGAAGCCGTCGCCAGCGACTGCAGGGACGGCGGTCACGGGGCAGCAATTCATGCTGACGTGGCGGGTTGCTGAATGAGGGCTTGTTGTGAGAGTGACGGGCGATTCACCGTCCAGAAGAACATTCCTGTGGTGCCTCACTCCTGCAAGCAATGAACTCAAGATCACATAGAACACAGTGGATTGTATTAGCCATTAGCGCCGAAACAGTATTTACTGCGGCGAGTTGATGGTCTCAATAAACTTGACAGCCGCGTGCCACGCCTTCATGACGCCGGCCTTCACCGCGTCGTTCGAGATGTCACCGCGGTTGACCCAGCCGTGGTTCATGTCCGGAAAGTCGATGACGTCGCTGAGCTTGGAGGTGTTGGGATTGGCGGACAGAATCTTGTGCACGCTGCCGTTGGCTTGGAGGAAGTCCGGGTCGTCGCCGGCAGAGCAGAGCAGCTGCGGCACCTTGAGCGTCTCCGTGAGCTTCTCCACGGCGCCTTCGCCGAAGATCATGTTCTCCACTTTCCAGGACGGGTGGAAGCTCACGTGGCCCTTGAACTCAGGCAATTCGAGCGCCGAGAGACGCGCGCCAACCCACGCGCCCCAGCAGTAGCCGTAGCTGGCGATGGACTTCACGCCCTTCTCGGTCTTGAGGAACGCGATGGCGTCCTGGATGCGCGGCAGCAGCACGGCGTCGAAATCCTGCTTCTTCAGCCACGCCGGACGGTCGGTCTCGGGCGTGACGTACTCACCGGCAGCCAGGTCCACGATCACGACGGCGTAACCAAGCTGGCCGAGCGTGTCGGCGTCCTTCTGGATGCGGCCGCTGTCCATGCCGAAGATGTCGGGGAACGCGAGCACTCCGGCCTTGGCGGAGGCAGGGCCTGCCACGTAGAGCGAGGTCTGTCCGTAGGTCAGGAACTTGCTCTCGCCGTTGCCGGAGACGGCGCCGATGGAGGTCACGGGGCAGCAGCTCATTCTGGAGGATGGGTGGAGGGCTTTGCTTGTCAATCAAATGCGGAAATGAGCCCATCGAAATGACCGCCGGACTCAGAGGTGTACCGTACCCCACACTCATCCAGAGTTGACACGCCTGGAAGAGTGATGGTCTTTTACATCTGATGCGATGACGTCATCTGAGTCAACTGGCGAATTGAGGATCCAACGGCCGTTGATGAGAAATCCGAGAATTCCAACGGTGCAATCCGGCGGCGCTTCTCAGTCTCAATGCGAATCCCAGTCTTGTCAGTATCGAAAACCCTCCGTCCAAGTCAAGGCACCGAAGAACTCTCGCAATGGCTCTCACCTGGGGGGATATTCCGCGTCTCATCTGCTCCATCATCCTACCGCCGCTGGGCGTCTTCTTCCAAGTGGGCTGCACCAAGGATCTGGCCATCAACATCCTGCTCACGCTTCTTGGGTGCGTGGGTCTATTGTGTTTCTAATATGTGCGTGAAGGCGGCTGATCTCCTTGTATTTGGCAGATACATTCCTGGAATCATCCATGCGATCTACATCTTGTTGAAGGAATAGTCGACTATGCGTCTTGAGCTGCTTGTCTGTCTTGCTGCATTGGCCAAACGGCATCGAAAGGCTTCTTAGCCTTGGTAATAAATTCTTGATTCTCCTGAATTTGTTGGACGGCGTCCTCCTTAGCCGTTGTGATTGTTGGACGGGATCCAACATTTTCGTAAAAAAAGACCTTATATCCATCCCTCTTCTGGATCTGTATCAGCTGAATAGTTGCGATTTTGTTGGAAT
>JAADXR010000375.1:0-29735 GCA_023337935.1 Elongisporangium anandrum
CCAGACGCCAGCGTTCAAGGCGACTGTGCACTGGGACCACATCAAGATGAGCGCCAAGAACTTCAACCCCGACGGCCCGGAGCCCGTGGGCCCCACGGTCGACTACGAGGCCGCCCATGACCGCAAGCGCTTCGACCTGTAGGAGAATACGCCGTGTGCAAGCATTAATTCTCAATCTACTGTAGCTTCGTACTTTACGAGTTGTCCGTTATAGCTCGATGAACGTGGCCAAACGACTGCACAAACGAAGGCGATTGACTTCTTCACGTAATCACAGAATGTGTTTTCTGACTGCAGAAGAGTCTTTGATTGTGTCACTGATCCGGATTCCTAGTCGCTCCGATTAATCAGCAAGGAAGGAGTGATGGTGAAATTGTACCATTTGCCATGGAGCTCATTTTCCCAATCGCCTTCAAGTCCTCAAGCTCTCTCTCTCTTCCTGAGCACTCGTGTGGGTCTGGATGCTCTCCAGCTCCTTCTCTTAAGCAATCTCTCAACCAGCCATGACTTCCTTCCACCACTTCAACCAGAGCTCCCCAGACGTCCAGATGGGCCGCTATCAAGTCACCAGAGAGACCGATCTGGTGCCTGCAGAGCTCAAGACCAAGCTGGATCCCATCGCCAGTGGTGTTCTTGAAGACATTGCCACGTATTTCTTCACGGCCATGTTCTTCGCAGCCCTGGCCAAGGTCGAGAGGCAGCTGAACACGCAGCGCTACCTCGTGGGAGCTGGTATCACAGAAGCCGACATTCGCCTCTTCCACGTGCTCATCCGCTTCGACGTGAACCAACATCCGAGCAACAAGCGGTCGCTGGACGACTTCCCCAACTTTTTCAACGTGAGAACTCCTACAGGCTTTGAATGGGGCTCTCAGTGTACTGACTGGCTTGCTTTCCTGTGTGTAGTACCTGCGCGATCTGTACCAGATGCCGGCCTTCAAGACGACTGTGCACTGGAACCAAATCACGATGTATCTGAAGAACTGCAATCCCGATGGACGAGATCCCATGGGCCCCGCGGTCGACTACGAGGCCGCGCACGACCGCGAGTGCTTTTAGCTCCGAAGCGGACGTTCTAGGACAACGCTTGCATGCTTTAAAGTGGTTCTGAAGTGAGCTTATATGTTTTATCTGTAATACACGCAGTGACAATCGCCACGCACTAGACTAAGTAGCCTTGGGGACGCACACTTAAAGCTCAAAGCGCTTGCGGTCGTGCGTGGCCTCGTAGTCGACGGTGGGGCCAACTGGCACAGGAGCATCGGCGATGGCGTTGAGCACGCTCACCTTCAGGTGGTCCCAGTTAACAGTCGACTTGAACGCAGGCATCTGGTACAGGTCGCGCAGATACTGTCATCAATCACAAGCACAGGTCAGTGGCCGGACTCAGTTCTCAAGAAGCACACGAACAATGGGGCGCTTACGTTGACGACATTGGGGAAGTCCAAGATGGACTGCTTGCTGCTAGGGATCTGGTGCACGTCCGCTCGGATGAGCGTGTGGAAGAGGCGGATGTCGGCTTCTGTGACAGACTTGCCCACCAGGTAGCGCTGCTTGGCCAGCAGCTCTTCGGCCTTGGCTAGGACCTCGAAGAACTTGGCCGTCTCCTCCACGATCGTCTCCTTTTTGGCAAAGAACGATATTTTGAAGAACTGCGAGCCAATGTCCTGCACTAAGCCGCTGTTGACGGCATCCAGCTCAGCCTCCAGCTCCGCAGGCACCAGGTCGATCTTGTTGGTGGCCAGATCTCCAAAGCCGCTGTTGAACATGCGCACCAGGTCGGCCGACTCGTTGTTTACGATCGTGTCCTTCTTGATGTCCCAGAGCAACGGCACAGTGTAGCGACGTGGCTCTTTGTCCACAAGCTCATACAGATCACGAACGAAGGCCGTGTGCTTGATCGGGTCTTCCGTGCAGCCAGCGGTCGAGTAGTCCTTGCCATTGGCTCCCTTGTGTGTGGTGCTGGCAGGATCCACAAAGGCCCAGCCTCTGTGCGTGTCCTCTTCATCGTTGGGCTTGGTGTCCTGGAAGATCGGATGCGCCACAGACAGACCCACGACGTGCTCCAGGCCCTTGAGGTTGCGCGCAGTGAGAGCGCGACAGGCAAACGGACAGGACAGCGTCACGAAGAGATGGTAGCGGCCCTTCTCGGCAGGGAACTCGGCGTCTGGAGATCTCTGGACGAAGTGCTGGTACGAGGCCATGGCGGATACAGAGAGCGATCGGGAGAGAGGCCTTGAGATCCTCGCGAGCATCAAGCGGCAATTGGAAGAATGACCATCTTGAAGATCTTGGTGTTGATTCGGATTATGCCCCCTGAACTGGGAAGTAATCCTGTCCTACAATAAACAACTGTTTTGTATCCAGGCCTAAAATAAAGTTGATTGGCATATTGTCCTTAAATAGAAGCAAATGTATTTTTACACCAGCATATTGTCCTAAAATAGAAGCAAATGTATTTTTACATTTGCTTCTATTTTAGGACAATATGCTGGTTGATGAAACGAAATGTGGGACACACTAGCTGAAACAATCGCAGAACGTAGGTTCTATTTTTAGCTCCACGTGCGCACACTTGATGGAACCTTGGTACGCATCCACGGGATCCAGTGAGGCTCTTTGCATTGAGCGGATCTCTCGTAACGGACGATCTGGACGTGATCCACCATCGCGACGGACTCGTAGATCCGGACTTGGCGATCTATCTACAATATTCATCCATCCGTCGGGTCTCTTCTCTTCTGCAATAATCACGGCTGCGATTGCATCTGCTTCCTGTCCCAACTGGGCTTCTACACTGTACTCCAGAGTTTCCAAGTCCAGTCAAGCCACGCTCTATGTGAGATGGTCTGATGACCAGCTCCCTCTGTCAGTTGGCGCAGGTGACAGCAACAGCAGCTGTTGAGCAGAGCCAAAGAGCCTGAGAGATCCTTGAACAAGCGCCAGAGGTCGTCTGGGCGTCGCTTTGGCACTGTTTAACGGCCGGAAGAGCGAGATAAAGCGCATGAGGGGGTCCATGACGTGTCGCTGACGCAAGCGTTGGATTTTTTGGGTTTCGTCGATGGCGACAGTTTGGTCCGGAGTGTTGACGCCCGTTTCGGTGATGGCTGCGTTTTTGACTCCCCTAATCCCCTTCCCTCGCATTGCATATTCTATAAACTGATTATGCAGTAAACTGCAACATCATATACCCTCCCAAAACCATTTGTATCTATAAATCATTTTGTATATCTCCCCTAATCAACCTAGATTCTGGAATCAGATACCCTCTCTGTTGCTGTAGACATGAAACAATGTTGCGGATGCGTGACTTACGCTACCTATGGCTGGCTGACAGCGCCAGCAGGCGGGACCAATTACAGCCAGACTACTGTCCGCCACCCTTTTACAGGCCCCGTCTTGGCACGCTCAGGAGTACCGTACCACAGGCCAAAGTTGTCGCATTGCGGTTCCGCAGGCATTCCTCAAGAGAGGTCTTCCGCCCCATCGACTCTCTCCATCTCCCTCTCTATTGCGCCCCAGACTCAGCCATGGCGCCTGCAGCCGGTCCGCCGCAGGCCAAGCGCCACCCCAAGTGCGCGTCGACGTACGCGCAGGAGGCGCAGCGCAACTCGCGGCAGAGCGAGGGCCTGCGCATGTCCACGCCCATGGCCGTGGCGCCGTCGCCGGCCGTCGCGTATCTGGAGCAGCTGCGCATCGAGCTCAGCGTGAGCGACGTGAGCAACGGCGGCGCCCGGTACGCCATGAAGGTGCACCACAAGCGCAGCAAGTCCACGTGGCGCCACTCCTGCCACTATGACGACTACCGCGCGTTCCAGCAGCGGCTGCTGCGCGTGATGGACCAGGGCCACTTCTGCTTCGCCGAGTGCCCGTGGCTGCACGCGTTCGTGAAGCACATGTTCCCCAAGCCGTATTTATTCAACTACACCAACCCGCGCACGGTCGAGGCCCGACGGCTGGCGCTCTCGCGGTTCATCAATACGCTGCAGGCCGTGCTGGCCAACCCGTCCAACCACGGCTGCGTCGTGCTCACGACGGCGATCGCAATTGAGTTCGTGAGCTTTATCAACGGCGGAGACGCTGGCGGCCAGGCGGCCTGGCAGCCGGCCTCGCCACTCGCGCACGTCATGGAGGACATTGGCGACGCGTACGAGTCGCTCACGGGCTCGTTTGTCAAGGCGTCGTCATCGTCTCTAGATACGTCGCCGCCACAGCTCACGCGCTTGAGCAGCGCACCGTCGAGCTCAGAGCTGGAGCTGGACCTGAGCGAGCGCTTCTGCTGCTGCATGTGCGCCATGGCCGAGTCGCGGTCCGACGAGCAGATCTTCACGAGCTGGCAGGGCAAGGCCAGCCGCTTCAAGCAGGCGCGCGCGTCGCTTCGGTCCAGCAAGTCCAGCCACTCGGAGTCTCTTCGGGGAACTCAGTTGACCAACACGATGCTCTCGGAGACCGAATCGCCGCGTTACTCGCGGCTCGAGTCGCCCGATGTGCCGTCCTTTGGCCGCGACGGCACACCCACGGGCGTGTACCCAGGCACGCCAGTGATCTACCGCATAGCCACGAGCAGCACGGCGCGGCTTCCGCCCTCGGAGCACGAGTTCATGTCGATGTCGCCCACCAAGCGGTCGGTGCGCAGCGCTGGCAAAGTGCCGCCGCACCGGTCCAACTCGCTGCGCATCCGCATGCGCTCGGTCAACGCGCTCAACGCCGTGACCAACGTGATCTACCGCAAGTTCGCCAAGAGCCCACGCTACGTGGCGTAGGAGATGAGAGAAATATTTATACCAAGCACAAACACGTCGTTCTGCCCTTCGAGGCAGCCACTCTCCAAGAGCGAGAGTATTTACCCAGAGACGACACCCGCGGAACGGAACGCGAGTCAAGTCGATAGAAACAGCTTCCATTAGTAGCCAGCAAGCAACAAGAGCGGAGGCGAAGCAGCCCCGCCAGCATTTATTATAAACAAAGCAACGCATACACGCATGCGCTAAATCCAACACTTCCATATGACTCGACCAAATTGAAGATTAAATCTAAAAAGCCACAATATATTCTTTCAAGCTCGTGATTTCCCTACACTACAATGCAAACTGGTGCGGAAGCGAACAGCGACAGACCAAGAGCTTTCGCCGCATGGTCGGTTGCCGTTGACTCCGTTCAAATTCACAGCTTCAATTCGACTCAACCGAGGTAGAACTTGTCCTTGACGGCCAGTTCACCGGCCTTGAGCTTCTGCCAGCGGGCATGAGTCGCCAGGATGATCTGCAGGGCTTCAGTAGAAGACGTCGGCTCCTCCTGCGAGAACTCGTTCACGGACTTGCCCTCAGGGATCTTGTAGTTCTTGAGCCAGTCAATGATCGATTCAAGCACACCCGGCTTGACCTTGCGCAGATCAGCGATGCTGTTGATGCGGGACGCATCATCGTCGTCAAGCGAAATGGCAATGATCTTGTGATCCACCTCGCCCTGGTCAACCATCTCGACGCTGCCAAGCACCTTCACAGGGTTCACCGAACCCATCGGCAACTGCGCTGCACCGATTTCAATCACGTCCAGCGGATCGTTGTCACCGCCGTTGCCCGCTGCATCCTTGACGCTGGGGTCCTCCCACGTCTGCGGGAGGAGACCGTAGTTGAAAAATGGCACGCCGTACAGGTAGTTGCGGCCACGCGTGCCGTGGTGCGTCGTATCCTGCATGATCGGGTTGTGGGGTTCTTCCTTGTTGACCTCCATCTTGTGAGCAATGCCCTTGGGAATTTCCACGATGAAGTTGAAGACGGGGTGGTTGTTGCTGGAGTTGTCGGTGGGCTGCAGCGGGATGTCGTGCCAAGGCGAAATAATCTGGCCGTTGTCGTTCTTGAACAGAAGCTTGTAGTCAGTACGGCCAAATGTGCCCAGAGGCTCGAACAAACGAATCTGGTCAACGACAGCCGGAGCAAACTGCGTCGCGAACGGAATCCACCGCGAACTGTCGACGTTCTGGTAGTAGTCAATCATGATGTCCCAGCCAGACTTAACCATGAAACCCTGAGGCACACAGGTCGGCTTCTTCTCCCATCCTTCAGGGATCTTGGTGCCGGAGCATTTCTGGAGCCCCTCACGCGCCATCTGGCGCATGCGAGTGCCGGAGATCGACAGGAAGTCTTTCTTGCGGCTCTTGTCAATGGGCTTCATCTTATGGTCCGTCACGTCGTAGTACACCTTGGAGAACGACATGAGGTTGAAATCTTCCATGCCGGGAGCCGTGCGCAGAACGTAGCGGCCGTGGTCGCCGTTGTAAATATCATCCTTGTCACCATCCGATCGCTTGATGCCGGCAGGGTCACGGCCGACAACGAAGAAGCTAGCACCAGCATTCTTACGGCTCTTGGCGTGCCACTGGACCTCACGGGGACCAGCGTAGATCATGGGCGAGGGCCAGATGGCAAGCACAGTACTCTCCTTGTCAAGCATACCGTCGCGCAGAATAGCTTCATGTTGACGCACACGCACATCGAGCGGCACATCGTCGTCCTTAGTCCATCCACCGAGGGGGGAGAGCCAAAGCACAGGGTTCTTGTATCCTTGCTCGATCAGCTGCTGACGAGCATTGTTCATCAAGTAGGCGTGGCCAGCGTGTGTCGGGTTACGCGTCTGGAAGGCCAAGACAACATCGGCACCCATGTCTTCAAAACGCTTGCGCAATTCAGAGGGAGTGAGGCGGTACTTGTCAAGGTCATCGCGGTACTGGACGCGCTTCAGCAGCTCAATCTCACCACCAAGAAGGAATTCGCCGGACTTGAGAATTTCGGCAATGTAGGGGTGGCCATTGTCCATGGCTCCGAAAGTGGTCGTGATGCGTTCTTCCTTGCGGTGGTCGTAGATCTCAGGGTCATTCAGCAGAGCAAGCTCTTCACCAGCGGGGCTGACGAGAACCACCTGCTTGAACGATCCAATGCGTTCCTTCGCAGCGTCGTTAATGGGAAGCACAATAGGCACAGGCATGTTGACGCGCTTTCCCTTGGAGACAAACTCGTTTGAGTACTCGGAGAAGTTGGTCAGTTTGTGCAGCGCGAGGTGGCCTTCAGTGAGGTTGTCCGCATCATACAGAACGCTGCTGAAGTGCAGCGACTGAAGGTACACACCTTCACGCATGAAACCACGAAGAGGAGCCGCCCAGCCTTCACCAATCACCTGCAGCCAGTGCACATCTTCGTCACGCAGCAGCACGCGCGGCAGTTCATCGTAGTTGGAGGGGGTCTCAACACTTGGCTCATCGGGGTAGAGCGTCGTGAACTTGGCCACGGCGTTACCACCATCAGCGACAGCGACACCAGGGTATCCGGCAGGAGGCGCCTCCACACCAGTTAGCAGCCCCTGCGCTTCCAGGTACTTGATCACAAGCTGGACTTCTTCATCAAGCGACGTGTTGGACGAGTGGAGGTGGATCTCTGGGTTCAAAGGCTCCTCGTACGGCGACGAAATGCCAGTGAAGTCCTTGATCTCTCCCTTGATAGCACGCTTGTACAGACCCTTCACGTCACGGTCGGCAGCGACGGACACTGGGACGTCCACGTAAACCTCGTAAAACGGAATGTTCATCTTCTTGTGGAGATCACGCACTTCGTCACGACGGGCGCGGAAGGGCGAGACGAGGGCAACGAGCGTGATCACACCAGCTTCCGAGAACAGCGTCGACATTTCACCCACGCGACGCACACTCTCAGCGCGATCGGCCTCCGTGAAGCTCAGATCGCGATTCAAACCGATGCGCACGTTGTCGCCATCCAGGCGGTACACGTGCACACGGCGACGAAGCAGTTCCTTCTCGACGGCGCGGCCGACAGTGCTCTTGCCACTGCCCGAGAGGCCAGTGAACCAGAGCGTGGCTCCCTTCTGCTGCACAGCCGCGTATCTCTGCGAGCGCGAGATGAGCGACGAGTCATAGTACACGTTGCGCTTCTTGTCGAGCTTCTCGAGGCGCGAGGCAGCGCACATCTGGTCCAGCTGCGTGACACCCGAGGTGGCGTTAATGGCTCCAGGCACATCGCCCACGTTGACGCCGCTGAGCAGGCTGCCGTCCGTAGCGCCGGACTGGCCGCCGGCGCCCACGTAGATCGCCAGCAGCAGCACGTAGGGCACGAGGATGAAGGTGCCGAGCAGCAGATTCTTCACCAGCGCGCGGCGGTGCGTGGACTCGGGTCCGTGCGTGAAGATGCGCTTGGCGGCGCCTTCGTCGGAGCACTCGAGGTCGTCCTGCGCCACGGACGCGTACAGCATCTCGGTACTGCGGTCGCCCATGGCTTCCTGCTGCAAATTCGATTCTGATGGCCACGGCCGCGATTGCGCAGAGTGCGCCACGGAGTGATGGTCCTTCTCCCCCAACCCGTCCTGAGGACGCGTAGTTCACACTTAACGGACATGGGATTATTTCCATTTCAGATGTGATTGCGTAACCAGACACCACACCTGGATATACTAGGGATCCTAGTAGGCGGCATGTGCGAAGCGGCTATCTAACACGCCCACCTGCGTTCTCGAAGACTCCATCGGCGGCACGTGGGGCTCATACATTGGTTAGTTATGCTACGCGTACTGGTGGTGGAGAGGCCGAGGCTGGAAGAATCATCCATCTCCCCCTGCGCTGTTAGCCAAGTACGTGTTACAATCCTGTCTGCTCAGTGGGCAACCAGAATCTTGCTTCCAGCCAATCAGCGATAGCCATTGCCCCGATTCATTCGCGCTGAGCAGAATGGGTACGTTTGCCGCTGGTGATTGGCTGGTTAGGGCCAGAGACGAGGATCTGATTGGCTATGGCGCCATCGCACCGCTTCAAGATCGGATCCCGAATTGATTGGTCATTCATCGGAGCGCTGTATTAGAGTGGGCAGGACGGATGCTTCAGCGTCGCATGATTGAGGGAGGAGGCATGACGATCATCTGGTTGAGGCCAGTGGCCGCCTGCCTGGCTGCCTGAGTGACGCGTGGAGCCAGACGCCGTCCCGATCCATGGAGATGCAGTCCAACTGTGTTCCGAGGGTGCTCTGGCGGCCTCCAAGGACCAAAATAGGAGCGCATTCAGGTCTCAAGGCATGCATCTATCTTTGTCGGAGGGTTCTTTTGGCGGATAAATTAAGCCTCAATGCGCTGAAGTTCAATGCGCCTGCTTCACTCACTCTACTGCTGCTGCGTTGGATCAGTCGCCAGTGCGAGAGGCAGAAGCCATGGAGAGCTCCCGAGAGCGATGGTCCAAGTTCATCCACAAGCGCATGCCGATCCTGAACTGGCTGCCCAAGTACGACGTGCGGCGCGATCTCAAGTACGACATCATCGCGGGCTTCACGGTCTGCGTGATGCTCGTGCCGCAGGAGATGTCGCTGGCTGCGCTCATGGGCGTCCCGGCGCAGTATGGCCTCTACACTGCAGCCACAGCTCCGCTGATCTACCCGATCTTCGGATCCTCGCGTGCTCTGTCGGTGGCTAATGCCGCTGAGGGATCGCTTCTAGTGAGCGTGCTGCTGCAGGCGGCAGAGATCAAGTCCATGGAGGAGCGCGTAGCCACAGGCATTCTGCTCACGTTCTTCTCCGGCGCCATCATGATCGTCTGTGGACTCATGCACCAGGGCGGCGCCGTGAGTTTCTTCTCGCGGACGTCCATGAACGGCTACGTCACGGCCACAGCGTTCCTCATCGTGCTCTCGCAGCTGCCGCCGTGGCTTGGCATCTCTCTCAACTCCAGCCAGCCCACGATCTTCACCATCATCGAGATCGTGGGCAAGATCCCGCACACCAATCTCAGCTCTTTCCTCCTGGGTCTCGTGTCTATCGCAGTGCTCTCAGCCATCAAGTGGTTCAGGCAGAGGCTTCAGAGCATCGACGTGGCCCCCTCGCCTGCGTCAGCGCATTCCAGCCATGAGGACGGAGTCAACGCGCTTGTGCATCACGACGCGAAGGCTTCGGGCGAGGAGGAGAGCGCGACCATGAGCGACGAGGAGGATGAAGAAGTGGTCGAGATCTCGCTCGGAGAGACCTCGGATGTCCGAATGAGCTCCGTCTTCTCCACGGCCGGAGCGTCATCATGGGCATTTGGCGATTCGTGTCGCCATGGAGAACGCAATGGCGAATCGATGAAACGCAACGTTGAAGCGAACACGTCCAGCTGGAATCCGCGCGTGCTCTTTCTGAGCAAACTGGTCTGCGACGCTGGATCTTTGATTGTGTGCACCATCGGAATCATCGTCGGCGCAATGTTGGGGCCCGACAGGCTCCGGCTCACGGGCACCGTACCCGGCGGGCTGCCCATGCCTGTGTTTCCGCCTGCCGCTTTTCACGACCTCATCCCGCTGGAACGGCTGCAGCCGCTCGTGATCAACTCGGCCATGATCGCCATCGTGTTCTTCATGTCGAGCGTGGCCACTGGCAGCAAGATCGCTATCAAGGACGGGTACGAGATCTCGCCGAACCAGGAGCTGCTGGGTCTGGGCTTTGCCAACTTTGGAGCGTCCTTCCTGCAGGGCATGCCGTCCACTGCAGGCATGTCACGCAGTGCAGTCAACTCCCAGAGCGCTCATACGCCCCTGGCGTCCATGATCACAGCGGCATTCACTGTGCTCGCCATGCTCTTCCTCACGGGCCCGCTGTATTATCTGCCACAGGCTCCGTTGGCAGCGATCATCTTACTCTCGGCCATCACATTGCTGGACTTCTCCGAGGCCAAATGGCTCTACCGCGTGCGCAAGCAGGAGTTCTACGTCTGGATCGCGGCCTTCTGGGGCACGCTGCTCACTGGCCTGCTGCAGGGGCTCGTGGTAGCGGTAGCTGCCTCGCTCATTGAAGTGATGGTGCGCTCCAAGAAGCCGCCTGTGCTGACGCTGGGCCAAGTGGATGACGGCAGCTTCGATGAGCTCATGGACGCAGCCACAGGCAAAAGCTCATCCGCGGTGGAGATCAGTGACATGGTCATCGTGCGTATGGAGCAGGCGCTGTACTTTGGCAACGCCAGTCACTTCGTGCACGCCATGGAGCGCAATCTGCAGGCCAGGAAGGCCCACGGTCGCATGCTGGGCGTCGTGGTCGATGGCTCTCGCACCAACGACATCGACGCCACGGCCATGCACTCGCTGCTCGAGTACCAGACCAAGCTGCGCAAGCGCGACCAGTTCATGGTGTTCACCAACATGCGGCAGGAGACCCACGCGGCTCTCGTGGCCAGCGGACTCGTGGAATGCGTCGACAGCGAGGAGCCACCGCATAGCACGAGCGATATCGGTTCCGCTATGGCCCATTTGCGGCGTCTGAATGCCGTGGAGCTCTAGACACCTCTAGTTATTACAGCTTAAAGTATCTTCTTCCCATCTCAATTATGGCTTGTTTGATTCATTGGTGTTGCCATTTTGAAGACCGACATGTCACGAACAAGGAGATTGGCATGAGAATAGCGAGACAAACAGACCAGACGAGTTATTCCTGGAGCGTATTATTAGCTGCCCAAGACGCCAGGCTCTTCAACCAACAGGCCTTGGTCTTGGTTCCATAGCGACCGGACTTGTACGAGAGAGCTCGGGCTGATGGAGAAGCGTGCCAGTCGCAGCAGCAGCGCCAGCACCAAGCGAACCAACTTGGAAGGCCGCGCCAAGGCCGTGTCCATTCTGATTCGGGTATGTAGCTTGCTTGATTCTGTGTCTTGTGGCAATGGCTCAGTCCGTTTGAATGCGTTGTAGGAAGAGAAGAAGAGCGACAAGCGCCAGGTCGTGGCCGATGCGCTGGCAGCCAAACTACGCAACAAGTATGCCAAGCAGGACCCTCAGTTCGCCGATTCCATCACGGCCATGACCGAGAGACTGCTCTTGAGGTCACGGTCGCGCATTCTCGAGTCGGACATCGTGGCGTTGGAGACTGTCGTGAAGAAAATGAGCGTCGAGCGGCAGGCAAAGCGCCAAAATGATAAGAGCAGTCAGCAGCAGCGAGCGAGCACTGGCGACGGCCCCAAGACCAACACTGGAGCCCACAATGGCGGCGGTTCTGCCAACAATGACGGCATGAACAGTGTGGACGCGATCAAGAACGAGCTAAAGAAGCAGGACGAGTGGGTCATGCTCAACGCGCTCACGCTCGTGGAGTACGAGAGCGACAAGGAGCGCGAGCTCGCTAAGCTGATGGACAAGAAGCGGATGCAGCGAGCCTGGCTAGACGCACAGCGCGCCGAGAAAGAAGCGCATCGCAGTGTTGAGAAGCAGTCTAATATGCTGGCCTATCACGATCAGATCGAGAGTCTCTCCGAGTGGCAGAGGCAGGAGCAACGCAAGAAGCAGTTCCAGCATGACCAGATCATGAAGGTGCGCTACGAGCGAGACGAGCAGCTCAGGCAGCAGAAGCTGATGCAAGAGCAACAGCAGGCCACACGAAAGCAAGAGGAGTCAGAGCAGGTAGAGCGCGTGCAGAGAGAGCTCAAACGACTGGACGATGAAGCCCGTCGGCGCCGTGAGCAGCAGCACGAGCGCATGAAGCGAATGCAGATCGAGAACACGTCCGTACAGGCACAGAAGGATCTGGTGCGCACGCAGGAGCAGGTGGAAGACATGAAGCTCATGGAGGTCTATGCGCGGCGCCTTGCAAGAGAAGACGAGGAGCGAATGCGTGCGCTGCAGGGCAAGTTGAAGCGCCGAGACGACCGCCAGCACGCGATCGTGGAGTCGATTCAGGAGCAATTTCGGGTTAAGGTGGAGAAGGAAGAGAAGCGGGCAGAGAACTACCAGCGCCAGCGAGACGCCGAGAGTCTGCGCAAGGAGCAGATGCTGGCGGACAAGCGACGCAAGGAGGCCCTCGAGCGGCAGCAGTTCCTGCACGTGCAGGCAGCACAGAAGGAGCAGCGCGAGCGGCAGGAGGTTGACGACGATCTGGCCTTCGCTGAGAAGTACCACGGCGAAGGTCGCGCGGCTCTGGCAGCGCAGAAGCGGCAGCAGATGCAGGCACGACAGCAGAACATCGAGTTCCAGGAGCAATTGCTGGTGCAAATGGAGCAGCAGAAGCAGGGCATGCCCATCTCGTCGCTGCATCTGCCACGCGCGCTCATGAACAGCCGCGAGAAGAACATGAACGCCAAGCTGCTGCAGAAGCTGGAGGACCCGGAGATCTCTCGGAAGGTGCTCAAGGCCATCAGTCCGCCCAAGAACGCGCCCGTGGTGTCCACGTCGTTCTATTGATCTCCTCATCTGCCTCTTGCATGTCAAAATGATCTATGCTTGAATACAAGGACGCTCTCAAGAGAAGCCTCTTGCTCCGATTACAAGCCTCCTTGCACATCTATGCGCCCCTAACAGTGGGCCCTTTCTCTTGCAAAGCATGTCTCCGCTGGGCCAGAGACGTGGGTCCGGCCCTACGCGACGAAGCACCACGCGCCACGGCGAGCGCGTCATGAATGCATCACAGCGTATCTTTGCACATGTTTCAAACTTCGTTTTTCTCGCACCTGCATACAATCTTCCAGTCAGCATGCCAGACGGATGGGCTGCGTAGACGAAAACAGTTTAAAACATGTACAAAACAGACGACGCGCGCCTCCGAGTCCGCCATTGGGAGGTGGCGTCAGCGCATTGAAGCATACTCCGTCAGTCCGAGATTCGCCAATAGAACCAGATGTGGCGCGTGCCGAGAACGCTGAGCCGCGTGGCCGCCGCCGCCGCCACCAAGAACCACTGTGTCGCCCATGCGCAGCCGTTCGCCCGCCGCTCCTTCATGAACTACGCGGCCATGGCCTCGGCCTCGGCTGACAACGGTGCGTTCTCCTCCGCTTGGGCTGTCCTTTACTCTGGAGCCTGACCTGTCCATTCGTTCTCTATGCGCAGCTAAAGTGCCGGCCGACAGCCTGTACGTGACCTCCAGCGACATCCTGCGCAAGAACTCGCCCGTGCTCGTGGGTCTGGCTCACATACTGGAGCAGAAGTTCTCGTCCGTGGGCTACTTCCGCCCCATCCAGCCCTCGGGCGGCTCGGACCACCACGTGGAGCTCATGCAGAGCCAACTGGAGCTGTCCAGCAAGATCGAGGAGCTGTACGGCGCCACGAGCGAGCAGGCGCTGGACCTGTGGCTCAACGACAAGGAGGACGACCTCATCGACAGCATCATGAACCAGTTCGAGAAGGCGCGTCAGGGCCACGACTTCATGATCATCGAGGGCTCGCAGATCACGAACCACGACTCGGCCATGAGCTGGAAGGTCAACACGGAGATCGCGCGCGCGCTCGGGGCGCCCGTGCTCTTGATCACGGACTTCGACAAGGCCTCGCGCACCAACGGCGACCTGGTGGAGGAGATCATGTCGCGCACGCTGCTGGGCAAGGAGCAGGTCGAGGCCGCCGGTCTTAACTTCTTCGGCACGATCGCCAACCGCGTCAAGGCCAAGGACCCGCACGCCATGCAGGAGAAGCTGCGCACCAAGTTTGCCGAGCACAAGCTGCCGTACCTGGGCTACCTGCCGCGCGACGACCTGATCGCGTCCAAGCGCCTGAACGAGGTCTCGCACAAGCTGGGCGCCACGCAGCTCTTCGGATCCACGCAGATCGCTAACCACGTCGTGGTCTCGGACGCCGTCGTGTGCACGAGCTACCTCAAGGACTTCTTCTCGCTCATGAAGAAGTACAAGGACGGCATCCTCGTCATCACGTCGGCCGACCGCTCGGACGTGATGCTCGGTCTGCTGGCCTCGCGCATCCCGAACGTGCTGCCCACGGTCTCGGGCATCGTGCTCACGAACGGCGACTACCCGCAGAGCAACACGCGCGAGATCCTGCAGGGCGTCTCGGAGCTGGACAAGACCGGGCTCTCCATCCCGATCTTCGTCGTGCCCTCAGACACGTACGCGACCGCCAACGCCTTCAGCCGCATCGGCAGCGACATCCTGCCCACGAGCGTGCGCAAGATCGAGCAGTGCAAGGTCATCTTTGACGAGTTCATCGAGAAGGAGATGCTCGTGGGCGAGCTGGACCAGGGCTACGTGATCCACCGCTCGCCCAAGCACTTCCAGCACTTCGTGTTCAACAAGGCGCGCAGTGTGCAGCGCCACATCGTGCTCACGGAAGGCGAGGACATCCGCGTGCTGCAGGCTGCGGACGAAGCGCTGCGCCAGCGTCTGGCCAAGATCACGATCCTGGGCAACCCGGACGAGATCAAGCTCCACGCCAAGACGCTGAACCTGGACCTATCGGAGGCCAACATCGTGAAGACGTCCGAGTCGGATCTGCTGGACAAGTACACGACCCAGTTCTTCGAGAAGCGAAAGCACAAGGGCGTGACGGAGCAGGTGGCGCGCGACATGGTCACGGACGAGACCTACTTCGGCACTATGATGGTCGAGTCCGGCGAGGCCGACGGCATGGTCTCGGGCGCCTGCCACACGACCGCCAACACGATCCGCCCGGCGCTGCAGCTCATCAAGACCTCGCCCGACCGCCCGCTGGTCTCGAGCGTCTTCTTTATGTGTTTGGAAGACGGCGTGCGCATCTACGGCGATTGCGCCGTGAACACGGACCCCACGGCCGAGGAGCTCGCGCAGATCGCCGTGACCAGTGCCGAGAGCGCCGAGGCCTTCGGCATGATCCCGCGCGTGGCGCTGCTGTCGTACGCCACGGGCGACTCGAACACGGGCCCGATCATTGACAAGGTGCGTCAGGCCACGCGCATCGCGCAGACCATGCGTCCGGACCTGGACATCTACGGCCCGATCCAGTACGACGCCGCCGTGGACGAGTCCATCGCCAAGACCAAGCTCAAGGCCATCCCGAGCGGCGCGCGCGTGGGCGGCCACGCCAACGTGCTGATCTTCCCGGACCTGAACACGGGCAACAACACGTACAAGGCCGTGCAGCAGAGCACGCAGTGCATCGCCATGGGCCCCATGCTCCAGGGCCTGCGCAAGCCCGTGAACGACCTGAGCCGCGGCGCCACGGTCAAGGATATCGTCACGACCATCGCCATCACAGCCATCCAGGCCGACCAGATGATCCAGAAGAAGGCGGCCGCTGCTGCGGAAGCTGCCGGAGCTGCCTAAGCCAGGCTTGCATTTCCTTAGACGTTAGTGGGCACCCAGGCGCTGTATTTTTGAATAGGAACGAACGAATTACCTCATGACTGCTTTGGCATGTATCCGTTGTGCTGCTGGCTGCGTGAGCCTCTCGGGATGGCTGCAGACACACACGCATGCGCCAGGATGGGAGATGCAGGTCTTTGCGACTCGAAGGACAACAAAGAGAGAGCAAGAGGAACGAAAGGGCAACGAGACTCACAAACAAGAACGACTGCTGCTTTTCGTTGTTGCTTCTATCAGACCGAGAACTCGTTGAACGAGGCCTTATCGCGGTTCTTCTTCTTGGACTTGGCCTTGAGCGCCTCCTCACGAGCGATGCGCACGGCAGCGGGCTCGCTGGCCTTCTTCTTCTTGGCCTTGCTCTTCACCACGCTCTTGATGTCGATGATGGCGGGCTCCGTGGCGGCCTCCTCGGCCTTGGGCTCCGTCGGCTTCTTCTTGCCGTTCTTCTTCTTCTTCTTGGACGACGCGTCAGCGGGGGCAGCAGCAGGCTCGACCTTCTTCTCCTCCACCTTGGCGGGCGCGGCCTCGGCCGAGATGCCCAGAGCTGCTAATGCCGACTCGAACTCCTCCATCTCGAGCTTCTTCTTCTCCTTCTTGGACAGCGTCTTGGTGGGGGCAGCGGCCGGCTTGGGCGCCGCAGCAACGGGGGTCTTGTCTGATTCCTCTTCCTCCTCCTCTTCCTCTTCGTCGCTCTCCTCCTCCGAGTCCTCCTCGTCTTCCTCCTCCTCTTCGGCGACCTCGGGCTCCGGCACCTGCGCGGCCGCAGCCACGTGAACGGCCTCGTCGTCGTCGCTCTCGTCACCCCAGGCGGACGTGGAGTTCTGGCTCATGAAGGCCATCATGGTGGCCTTCTGGGCGTCGACGGCGGCTTGGGCCTCGGCCTTGGCATTGCGCTTGCTCTTCTTGCTCGGCGCGAGCGCTGCGCACAGTCACACAAACACCACAATCAGCTTCTGCGCTTCTCATCACCTAAGTCCCAAAGCCAGCAGAAGCCTCTGGAGGCCGCTGGACGCATGTGAACGCACCAGAAAACACGTTGCTCTGGGTGCTCATGATCCTCTCGGTCGCTGGACTCAGATATAATTGGTGGAACGCAATCGCAGCAAAGGGGGGGGGGTACGATATGGTACCCTCGCCTGCGTACCCCGCTTCTATCCCAGTCCGGTCCTTGAGCCAAGGTTACGGTTCAAGGATTCAAGTTGAACCGTGAGATCGATACCGTGTAGAAAGGGAGTACGGTACTACCCCATTGCGATATCTCGTGCACCAAAACTACTTATCGGCCAATTGGTCCGCCCCCTGGAAAGATTTCGTGGCGTGCGCTCTCTTGGCCATGGAAGGCGGCAGAGAGAGAGAGAGAGAGAGATGGAGAGAGATGGAGAGAGAAGGCTCGTGCATGGCGCCAGCTGAAACTCTCTCTACTAGTAAATGCGTTTTGTTTTCACACATGGTCTATTGGCGCTGCTTTATACTCGACTACTGACTGCTTCAGTTCCTAATTGACGTAATACTGACTAAAAACTACTATTTCGTTCCTACTAGTGAGACTAGTTGACTCCTCCTCTTAGAGGCTGTGGTGGTGCTGGTACTGCTGCTGCTGCTGTGAGGCCCGGCAGAGAATGTGGAGCTGGTGCTTGAGCAGGTAGCACACGGCGGCGCGCGAGACGCCGAACTCCTTGGCCAGATGTGCCTGCTTCTCGCCAGCCAACACGCGCGACACGATCTCGTAGCGCTCGTTCTCCTTCAGATACTTCTTCTTGCGGGCCAGGCCATTGCTCAACGGAGATACGCTGCGGCTGGCTTCCTGCACGCGACGGCGCTTCATGTGCTTGAGCGGCGGCGCCACGGAGCGTTCCTGCATCGACTGCGAGCGCGGGCGGATGTAGGCGTACGAGTCATTGAGCGAGTCGTCGTAGTCTGCCACCCAGGACGACGCAGGCGACGAGCAGGAGGAGGACGAAGGCGAGGACGAGCAGGAGTTGCTACCGAACGAGTCTCGGAAGGACGGCAGCAGTGGCTGGGTCTGCTGCTTGTGGCTGTAGTACGTTGGTGAAGAGATTCCGTAGTGTGACGAACTGCTTGGCCAAGCCGACGGCGGGGGAGAGGACGGCGCGATTGTGCTCTTGAGGAAGGTGCTGAAGTTAGGCAGAGCGTTCATGTTGGTAGTTGAGGAGTGTGGGGGAGATGGTAAGAAGTGAACTGAACGAGAAGACCAGACCAGACCTGAGAGAGGGGTGGACCAATCGACCGACTGCTGGCTGGCTGGCTGCCGCTGGAGTCCATGGCGTGTTGGAAACAGCGCACGCATGCGCCCCCAGGACTTCTTGCGGGTCGCCTGGCCACAAAGATACGAACTCCAAGCGGCCGTTCTTTCCCAGAACGAGCAGCTCAGTTGACGGGATTCACCTGATTCAGTAGGCTGACTCCCCACTGGTCACAGCGAGATGCAGCCATGTCACACCACGGAGTACTGACTTATGGGAATCCGTCGACACCGCCGTGGACCCATTTGACTAAGGCCCTCCTCCATCTCTCCTTGCGTCCAATTGCAGCATTCCGGGAGGTCGACTCGATGCGCAGTTCCTTCTACGGGAGGATTCTGCATTCAAGGAAACCCGGAGCCTGTCACCCAACTTGTAAAAGGGGAAAGCCCCGCCTTTGCTGTTTTGCATCCCCTGCTGCCTCATCTGGGCTTGCGCAGGAGTAGTCGCGCACGTTCATTGGATATGCACCCACGCGCACCACTTTCCACTAAGTTTGCCCATGCTTCTTCCGCGCCGTTTGCCGCGAAAGCACGTGGCAATCCTCATCCACGAGAGAGCGACCTGGATGCCGTGCGTCTTTGTGCCATATAAAATTCATGGCTTGCGGCGGATTTTCCAATTTCCATGGGCTCTGAGATGTGTAATCCAGACGCGCCACCCAGGCGGTCGCACTGGCCATCGGCAGCAGTGCAGAACGAGCGAGTCCCGCTAGAAGAACCGTTTTCCTCCATATTTCCGTCAATTCCTTCCGTGGACACGCGCAGCTCTGACCACAATGCGCTGCGCTCTTCTCTTCACCCCTGCGAATAAGAGCGATATAAAAATACCACAACTTATTCTGCCAAGGCTGGTATAAATAAAAGCGAATAAGCGCAGTGGCAGGATCCAGGAAGGTTCCAGAGCGTCGACTCGTGCGGTGGCGTACGCTGTTCGTGCTCGCAGGCGCCAGCACTGATACAGACGAGCTCTCTTGGCGCCTTGTCTGTCGGTTTTCTTTCGATGGAAAAACTCCCGGACAGCGAGGTCATCGTCATCAGCCAGGAGCTATAAATACCCCCGTTCGACTCATCAATCCGCTCCGCTTTCTTGCCCCCTCTCCTCTCGTCCGCTCCTCTGTAGGTGCCGCTGTTAAATAGAGAGGACCCGATGCTCTATGGAAAGCATATTTGCTCGACAAAACCTTCTTAGATATTAATAATTAACTGTCACGAAGACACGCTCTCTTCATGCGAGAGCATCTCTCTCTTCTCCTCACGCGACTGCCACATATAAACTACTACCACTGACTGCTATGGCACTAAAGCGGCTCCATTGGCGGCTCTAGACGCGTTCTGAGGATCTTCGCAGGATCTCCATTTGGTGCTTCAGCAGGTAGCAAACAGCGGCGCGCGAGACGCCGAACTCCTTGGCCAAATGGGCCTGCTTCTCACCGGCGCGCACACGGAACACGATCTCGCAGCGTTCGCGCTCCTTGAGGTATTTCTTCTTGACGCGCTTGCTGGCACTGGAGCTGCTCTTGGACGTCTTAATGGGCGAGAGCGTCGTGACGGCGTCGAGCCCAATCAGACGCGGCAGTCGGTGGTGCAGACGGTGGCTGCTTGAGTGCGAGGGCGAGGAGGTGTTGCTGCCGCGGTATTCGGCGTCTTCTTCGTCGGTCCATGAGCCGTACGAAGAGAACGAGTCGCGTGAGTGCAGTGGCGAATCCGAAGCCCAGACTGGAGACGCGATGGGCTGGGCGTAGAAGCCAGTAGTGGCCGTAGCCATTGAGGGCGAGCTGGCTTGGGTGGTGCTTTGCAGGAAGCTCTGGAAGCTGGGCAGCACGGGCATGTTGGGCTGCATGTTTAATGAACGGACGAGTGCTCAACAAATGAACTTGGGAAGTGAGTCACTCCCACGCGCGCATGTTGGGCGGCGCTCGGGCGCAAAGATACGAGCCGCCGCCGCCCTTTTTCTCACCCGACCCAGCACTTCGCGAGTCTTTGTGCCGGTCGCGGGTGGAGCAGCGCGCTGTTAAATCGACTCCGACCCGTCCCCTCCTCTGCTTGCTTCGCTTTCAACAAGAAGACCTAGCCCAAACGATTCCCTACGCCTAGCTCTAATCAAGCCAATCTCAATACAATCCCAAAAGAGTGAAGCGAGCCAACGACGCCAGAGAAACACGACCCGCGCTCGCGAGGAAGCTGCGCTGCCACTGTCTTAGCACCCGAGCTGATTCATGGAAGAGAACAGGGCGTTCGTGGACTGAGGAAGGATAGGTACAGTAGTGAATGCAGAGTCACCAGATGCTACCAATATTTCTCATCTGAAAGGCAGCCAGACACCACCCACCAGCAATGGCAATGATCGGCAAACGGTTTAACCTTGTGGTATTATTCTCCGGCAATTAACACCATACAGTACACCTATTCAGTGGAAGCGTTTTTTTTCGAATACGAAGCTTATGATAAATCAGCACTTATTTATGCCTCTGAAACCTCTTATTCTAAATATAATCATCCTGAGACGGCTTTATCATCTAAAAACAGATTGCTCCGACCTGCAATAACGAATAAGTTTGTGCCAGTTTATCTTGTCGCGCTGTGCTTTTGACACGCTTCGTTGCGGATTGTGAGACGTGACAGCGGAACATCGTTTTGGGACACTGCTGCATACTAAATTCAAGTAAAACAGAATCTGAACCACATTTAGTAACAACTACACGCTTGATGAGCGTCCAATGTCAAGCCAGGACATACAGCATCAAATGAAAAGATCATGAAGGCAATCGGAGACCAAAGAGAACAGGACAGGAGGGACAGAAATCTATGGCTCACATGCAAATCCAGTCGGAGGGCGCCCACTTTCCAGCAATGGTCCTCGATCCACGAAAGTGGCGATTGCGCTGGCCCCATGTCTTTGCGCTGACATCACGGAAAAGTGTTGCATCCATTCATCCATCTTTTCTCCTCCTCATCGGCTTGCGTACCGTAGCGGCTCCTTATCAGCCGCCCGCAGAGAATAGAATAGGACCGTTTGCTGCAACCCACCCAAACTTATCTGCTCCGCAATCCATTTCGATGGATATTTGAACCTATTTCCGCTGACTCGCGCATCCACCACCACAAACGACCACCCCTTTGGCCTTCGCCATGAAAATTGCCCCGCGAGACAACAGCGAAGGCGATGCGAGCGTTCTGTGTCCGATTGTCAAAGCCTGGAAGGAACCAGAACGTTCTCAGTATATTGCGAAATGTGTTATGTTATTATCGAAAAGAGTACTGATTTTGGAACTTCAGGAAGCGCGTCTTTGCGGCACAGTATTTGGGAGGGAGTGCCGCAATCAAAAGAAAGCGCGCCACTTGCGTTGGCTCCTTGAAGAAAGAGCCCACACTGGCGAAGTGCGATTGGCGTCCGCTCTCTCTCTCTCTCTCCATTTGCTCCTCTCGTCAGCGCGTGTCTGTGTGTTGGATGCAAATATTGTAAAATACAGTTGCACGCTTGCATCCAAAATGGCCATGACATCACACGTATTGCTTGATACGGTGACTGTGACGCATCATGATGCAAGATGCAGATGTGGCACATGCGCATATGAGTTTACTCATGTGCACAGTCCACAATAGCACAATAGCACAATCGCACAGTACAGTACCGGCCATTACGATACGCACCGCAGCGCCTTACGCGCCCACGCGCAGACACGCGCCGTAATCCCCAGAAAGCCTTGACCAGAAGCAGTCTGTCAAACCAGCGGCAGCGGCACGCACTCGACGTGTCTTTGCGTGTGGAGCAATGTCGCACAGGCGGGCTCTCTTGACTTGACTGTCTCAGGCGCGCGCGGCCAGCCAGCCATCGGAGGGTTCACTTGGGGCGCGTGGCTTTGCCGCCTTGATTGGCATTACTGGCTGGAGGTTCGGGATCTTTGGATAAATCCAAGTCAAGTTCAGTCGCTGAGCAGATGTCAGAGCGTGTGTCCGGCCTGTTGCTGTCTCTTCCAGGCCTCGAAGGCATGCGTCATCTGCAGCACCATTTGCTCCTTGATCTTGAGCAGATACCGCACCTCGGCCTGCTTCTCCTGGAAAAGCTGGTACCGCTCTCGATACTGCTTCTTGGTGGCCTTGAGCTGCAGCACCAGCGTCTCCTGGAGCCGCTCCGACTCCTCTCGTTCGGTCGCGACTGGATCAGTGCCATGACCGCCACGTCCACCATCGCCAGAGCACTCGTCGTCGGGGCTTTCGACGCGTGACTCTTGGAGCTGCACACTCAGCCGATCGATCTCTCTGTAAAGACAACGCGCGACCACATAGAAACCACGCGACCACAAAGGTCAGCTACACGACCGGCCGACGTGTCCCAGGCGAAGTATTCACCACGTACCCTTTGAGCTTGTTGACGTCCAGACCGCACGCGGCGAGCTGCGACTTGGCCACGCGCAGGTTGAGCTTGGCCTGCTCTGTATCCAGCAGCGAGTCGGGTCCTTGCGCCTGAAAGAGCGTGAACAGTTCCTTGTCACTCATCCTGGCGGCCTGGTTTTGGCTCGAAGGACAGGCCGGTGGTGCACTCAAAGGCGGCAGTGTCGTCGGTGCCGGTGCACTGGAAGCACGAGATTGGTTGGGCTCGTCCACAGACCCGGTCGATTTGAGTAAGGGCAGCCTGACTGCCCCGGGACTGGGCTTCTCAGGCGGAGAACTCGCTCGCATCGCACGGAACTGCGTGACCATCTTGCTGGCACTGGGAGCGGGAGGCTGCGTTACCATTTGCTGCTCCAGACAGATCTCTCGAAAGGCGAGGAAAAGCTGCTGGATCTGCTGCACGCTCACGATCGGCAGAGACGCACTGCTGTCCTGGAGGAACCGTTGCACGCTCTCGCGATTGGCGATGCGCTGAGTTGGGCTTGCAAGTGTCTTAGCGCCGTATTCGACGCCGCTGCGCCCCGCGAGAGAGTCGTGCATCGCCAGCTCCTGCTTGAGCTGTCTGATCTCCTGCACGTACTTCTCCACCACGGCGCTGGGCACACCGCTCTGCTGCGATCCTCCTACGCCCACGCGTTCGGCCACGTTGATGATAGCGGACGTCTTGACGCGCATCATGCGCGTGGCGAACTTGAGCGTGGCCAGCGTCTGGTCGTTGTGGGAGGCGTCTGGCCAGATACATGCAATAAGCAGCGTCCGGCAGTTGCCGCCCAGCGAGTCCTTGAGCAGATTCGTGAGCGTGGTCTGGCGGTACGGGATGTGCTGCCTTTTCTTGTCGCCCAATGCGATCACCACTTGCTCGAGAAACGTGAGCGACTTGTTGATGTGCGTGGTCTCCTTGAGCATCGTGCCCGTGACGCTCGTCTTCTTCATGCGTTCAGAGCCAGCCAGATCCACGATGTTGAGCTTGCTGTACACCAATGCAGGGGCATTGTTGTTGGTAGCCTCGTCGCCATCCAACAACGACTTCTTCTCGAGATAGATCGTGAAGATGCAGTGCGAGCGCGTGGACGCTGCGTTGAGCGAGTGCTCGGCGATCGTGCGGTTCGTTTCGCCCTGGAAAAGCAGATCGAACGCGGCTTCTTCAGTCGTAACCAGCGGCCGCTTGAGCCCTCGGATAAAGGTCTGGCCGCGATCGTTCTCTTGGATCACGAGCTCCGATGACGCATTCTCCTTGCTGTTGTTGTTGCTGTGGCCATGGCTTCCGTGGTTCAGACCTGCGTCCTTGAGGTCGAGCAGGTCGAAGAGGTTCTCGTTGTAGACCTCAATGTAGGACACGCGGACGGCATACGAGTGCTCCGCGTCCTGTTGTACATGATGAAAGATACTCGATATGGCGCGGGCGCAAACGCCGCGATCCTCGAAGCTGCGCTTGCTGCCGGACATGGTGAAGGTCTTGCCGGCGCCAGTCTGGCCGTAGGCCATGATGGTGCCATTGTAGCCGCTCAACACGTTCTCCACGACCTCCTGCGCGCTCTGCTGGAAGAGCTCGACCTGCGACACCTGTGCAGACAGGATCTGGTCGAAGTGGAAGCACGTGCCGCTGCCGTTGGCCGCATTCGTGACCACACTGATCGTCTATTGGTTACAGAAAGGAAGTCATGTTACCAAGCGTCCATTGGCAGCAACAGACTGAGACTTCGACTACACCTGCTCCTGTGGACTCAGCAGCACACCGCTCTGGCCTCCATGGCCGCTACCACCAGAGGCGGAGGTCGTGGGCCGAGCGCGAATGCAGACCTTGACGCGCTTGTGCATTGATCTCTCGATGTTCATGGTCTCATGAGCTCTTTAGTTTCGCAACGGCCGAATCAGATTTCTTAGTTTAGAGTGCAAAAATTACTTTATTCAAGGTACGTGTGAGTCCTAAATTAGTGTGCGTCACACTAACTCTTCAATGTACCCATGTGTTCACTTTTTCACGGGCTTGCGCTTGATGGCTGCACTCAGATCCATCTCCTCATCCGAGTCCGAATCGCTGGCTACTGCGACCTTCTTCTTCGTGATCTTCTTGGTGGCTTGAGGCTTGGAGGTGACTGGAGCAGCAACAGGCTTGGACGGAGAGGCCGCCGGCTTGAACTCGCTTTGCACGACCGTGCTCTCTTCTTCACTATCGCTATCGACTTGCTTCTTCTTCTTCTTGGGCTGCTGCTTCTTGGTGTTAGCACCAGCAACCAGCGAACGCATACTCATCTTCGCAGTCAACTGCTGGAACTCTTCACGAGCGGCCGCGCTCATTTCGATACCTGTCCACATCAGATAAAACGCATCAGTCAGAGCAAGCCAACATGACTCAAGCCCAGCTGTTCAGCTTACCTGCACTGGTGGTGGCAGGTCCTTCCTGTTCGGCGCGATCCGCCGCCATCTCCAACGAGTCCAGAAGCTGGGCCATGGACGTGACGTTGGCCTGCGTTTCTTCCTTCGTCGGGTCCTCCCGCAGAGCGATCGGCGCGTGAAGCGTCGCAAAGTCGGTCATCTCGCCCAGATCCACCTCTGCACGAGGCTGATCCACTGGCTGCGTGGCCAGCGAGGAAACGTCCGCGAAGTCACGGCCACGAAGCATGGCGCGACGGCGATCGACGGCCTCGCGGTCAGCCTTCTCTGCCTCTTCCTTCAAGAACTCGGTCAGCTCGCTCACACGGGCAGCCGCGATGTTAGCGCAGCGCAGCACGTCGGTCGTTGAGATCGCGGCGCCACCGATCTTGTGCACGGCGCAGAGCTCGCGGAACGAGTTGAATGTGAAGGTCATGCTGCCGTCTGTGATGCGCTCCTCGCGGTCGGTGGGGTCCATGAAGATGATCGGCTCCGCGTGCTGGTCGTGCTCCGTGTTCTGCACAAAGCAGAACGAGATGGAGATCGGGATGTGGTGCAGACTCAGCGCCACGGCGGCGTGGTCGTCCATGCTGTAGACCACGGTCGCGTTGTTCTGCACGGCCACTTCCGGTCGGCGGAAGTGCATCATGGCCGCGATGGCCGCCAGCGAGACGCAGTCGATGAGGTTGCCGCCGTGGTCCACCACGTGGATGTTGCACGTGATGGACCAGACCTTCTCTCCGGCCACAATGGCCAGCGCCTCCGTGTCCAGCGCGCGGCACTCGCGGATGCCTCGGTCCACAATGCGCGCCAGCTCCACGGCCAAGGGTGACGGCCGGCCCACGTCAAAGTTCTGCGACGCCATGGGCGACAGCTCCACGTTGAAATGCAGGAAGCCCTCGGTCGGCCGGTCTGGAAACGGAGGCACGATCTCGCCGTGCACGTTGGCCACCACACTAATCGAAGACAGCGGAGTCAGTCGCTAGCGCCATTGGACTGCATAGCGTAGTAGGTCGACTCACCGTGTACGGCCTAGCTGCACTTCTGCCTGACTCTCTTCGTCTGTCCGTCGGAATTGCACGCGAATCTGTTACAACAATAGCAGCAGCAGCAATGCAGAGCGTGCATGAGCAGGTCAGCGCTGGGCTCTGGGAGCAGACATAGAGACCGCAGGACGCACCTTCCGCTGCTGCATGAGCTGGCGGCCGTCGGCGCGCACGTGCGGCTGCTCATGGATGCTCTGGAAGAGGAACTGGCGCTCGTTCTCGCTCAGGAAGTCGTGCTCCTCGCGAATCGCCATGCTGCTGAGCTATGGATGCAGCTAATGGACGATTGGGTTTGGCGAGACGTTTCGACTAAATACGATCATGGCTTTCGGGAGTACAGCGATGAGATCCAATACAAGACCCTGCTGCCAATACAAGCCCCATTCGTCTCCAAAATGGACGAGTACAGGCAGACGCTGCTGGGCCGAGCGCTGGCCGATGTGCTGCAGGACATGGAGGTCTCGCACAGCCTCGCGCCAGAGGTCAGCGACCAGCTCTTCTCTATCTTTGACGACGTGGTGCACGACGAATTGCGCTCCGTGCAGCCAGCGAAGACGCGTAGCGGCACGAAGAAGAAGGCCAAGCCCAAAGAGATCCCAACGACCGATGGCTCAGTCGAGCTCACGCATGAGACGCTGCAGCTCACAGCCCACGTCACGTCCTTCAACCGATTCATGGAGAACTGGAGCTTGCACGTGGGCATGAGCGCCAGCGATGCGCTGTCTCTGGACCACGTGGCGCATGCGCTTCCTACGCCTTCCTCCGCCGCCCAGGAGCTGCTGGTCAAGCTCCATGAGCGACCGTAATACAAGCGCGCTCTTCATGGGCACGCGCTCGGACCTGTTTAACTTAATCCAATCAACTTTGACATCTGTATGCGTGATCGGAGGTTGCCTCAATAAAACCTCGGCTGAGAGCAGGAAAAACCTCGCCTGGTGGTTGGCTTGTGGCCCAGAGCGGAGGGGGGACATTCGCGAGCAGCTCCACAAAAACTCGTAAAGGAACAAGGTAGCGTCTCCGTCTCCCTCTCTGTGGCTCTCTCTGTGTGCTCACAAGCCCCTCTGCCCTCTGCACCAGATGCTTGCTTCGTCCATCAAGTCTGTCGGCCGTGTGGCGCCCAAGGTGGCCTCGCGCAACTTCGCGGCCGCTGCCGCCAAGGAGACCGAGATCGCCGGCTTCGGCGAGATGACGCAGCCCAAGCTGCAGCTCTTCGGCCTGCACGCGCGTTACGCCAACGCCCTGTACTCGGTGGCCGCCAAGCAGAACGTGCTTGAAGCCGTCGAGAAGGAGCTGCTCTCCATCGAGGACACGATCTCGAAGGAGCCCAACTTCGCCTCGTTCCTGAAGGACCCCACGATCGCGCGTGCGTCCAAGAAGGAGGACATCTCGAAGGTCATGGAGCAGGCCAAGTTCTCCAAGCCCGTCGCTGGTCTCTTCGAGGTGCTCGCCGAGAACGGCCGTCTGCCGGACGCCGTGGGCGTCATCAACAGCTACAAGCAGCTGATGACCGCCTACCGTGGCGAAGTGAACGCCAAGGTGACGTCGGCTGACCCGCTGACCAAGGCCCAGCTGGACCAGGTCAAGAAGGCTCTGGGCAACCGCATCGACAAGGGCGAGACCCTGCTGCTCGAAGCCGTCGTGGACCCCGAAATCCTCGGTGGCCTCAAGGTGCAGATCGGCAACTACTTCATCGACCTGTCGCTCGCCACCAAGATCGACAAGATCAACACCTTATTAGTCAACTCGAGCAACTAGGCAGCGTGAGCGTGACGACTCTGTCCTCGTAACCCACCGTCTCCTAGGCAGCACGCAGCAGTGGACGCCCCTCAATGAATGAATTCCATGCCGCCCTCCATCGTATCCAAAATACAGAAAATTGACTCTTGACGCTTCGGTCTCTCTGTGCCAGGACAGCAGAGAGTGGGAAGTGACAGGATAATGCAGCAATACACTCGAGCCATTTGGAAGCACTTGATTGTCATCTCTCCGCTGCAGGAATATCCACGATATCCGGATGACTGTAACAAGGTTCACGTTGGAAAAATTACCTCTGTCAATTTATACACACACGATATCCGGCAGCTACCCTCGCCTGGTTTAATAGCGTACGACCTTGCAGCAAGGATTTCATTTGGATCGGAGACGGCTAGCAGCACTTGCTCTTGCTTGTGTCGCGCGTGTCCGTGAGGTAGAGCACGTCATCTTGTTGCCGGTAGGACGAGCTGGAGCTGCCCATGGACGAGAAGTTGTCTCGGCCGCGCAGCTTCTGGTCCTCATTGTGGCGTTTCAGCAGCTGCACGGCCACTGTCTCGAAGAGCTCCTGCACGCCTTCGCCCGTCTTGGCGCTGGTCCTGAAGGCCGTGGCGCCGATCTCTGTGGCAAACTGCTGCGCCGTGGAGAAGTTAAACCCGGCCGGACAGTCGCATTTGTTACCCACGACAGCTAGCACTGCATACAAAAACCAAGCTTAGTGACCAGCTACACTCGGACCATGATTATCAGCGTACCTATATCATCGCCCACGTGGTGGCGTAGATCTAGATTTGACGCACAAGCACGTCAGTCCGCAGTCCAGCGCACCCACCCATGCATGCGTCCACAGCTTCAATAGCGAGTCTTACCTTGCAGCCATTCTTTAATCTTCTCAAAGCTCTCGGGCTTCTGCACGTCAAATACTAGTATCGCGGCCTTGGCGTTGCGGTAGTACATGGGCGCCATGGATCGGAACCGCTCCTGGCCGGCTGTGTCCCAGATCTGCAGCGTCATCTTCCGCCGCGCGCCCGTGCTGGACGGCGGGCCACCGGCGTTGCGGGAAGCCGAGTCATCGCTCACGACGATCCGCTTCTGCAGGAAGGAGGCGCCGATGGTGGCGGACGTGGGCGTGGAGAAGCTGCCGTGGCAGTAGCGCATGGTGATAGACGTCTTGCCCACGTCCGTGGCGCCCACGATCACGATCTTGCGGTCGAGCCCCACGTCGTCCATGCTTCCTCAAGTTCCTGCTTCTCTTTGGCGTTTTCTTCCGCTGTACCGTAAAATCTGCGTATTTACGTGACGACGACGTTTTGGGTGGCGACATGTGCGCCGGCCGTGAATTATGTGGTGCACACTAAATCAGAGCCAGAGAATGAATGTTGACGCCGGCGAGTGCAGCTGCAGCAAGTTCTCCAACGTTTGTATGGACTCTGTGAGTGCAGCCAACTGCCTCATGCGAAGGTGCTTGGTACAGTAAGCGGCAGCTGATTTGCTTTGTTGCAATCATGTTTAATTTTTAAATGAATTGTATGCATTTGTGTGCATCGCATTTTAATGCGATGCACACAAATCGACGTAATCTTTGCAGAAGTCTCATCGTAGCATTGGTATGTTTATGAGTTGGAGGCGGTCGTGGAGATCTTCTTTCACTAAGACTGCACCGCCTGGTCATGTATTTGACAGGTCACGCACGGTATTATAGAAGAGTCGATCTTTAACAAAATACCACGAGGTGAGCTTAGCAGCCTGGATTCTAAAGGCCAAGGCTCTGCGACTGACCCTCCATCACAACACATTGCGACAACACGAGTGGGGAATAAGCAATAGCATGAAGGGGGGGGGGGGG